>APFE031401124.1:36065-63516 GCA_000404065.3 Pinus taeda
AAACTGCAAGGTAGTTGCATTGCTACCTATTGCAATAACCAGACTATCCCATGAATCTGGTAGAGAACACAACCAACTGATGCACTTATCTTCATCTGAAATTTTAATATCAATAGATGTTAACTGACTTACCACAGTATTAAATGCGTTTAGATGCTTTGTCACCGAGTCTCCATATTTCATCCTCAGGTTATACAACCTTTTGTGCAGGAACAATTTATTCTCCAGAGACTTAGATTGGTAAAAAGTCCCTAACTTGTCCCACAAAGCCTTTTCCATAGCTTCCCCTGATACATTCAGCAATACTGAATCTGAGACACGCAATCGTATTGTGCTCTTTGCCTTCCGATCCAACTTCTTCCATTCTTCATCGGACACTCTCGTTGGTTTAGTACCCTGATCTACCGCGATCCACTGATCTTTATCCACCAACAAATCCTCCATCTTGAGTTTCCATAACTCAAAACTCTGACCATTAAATTTATCGATCTCTATCTTTCCACTGCTTGCCATGTTCTTTCACCAATAGAATTGATCTCGCAAATATCCCACTAATCGGGTTCTACTATAGGCCCGAGCGAAACCCCTTAGTAACAAAGGCGTCCCCTTGAAGCCAAAACAGCTCTGATACCAAATGTAGTTTTTAACCCCGTACAGAAATTACCTGCATACAAATTCTAAAACACAGAAAATAAACAATGCGAGAGCATAACACATAAAACACATATACACAGAGATTTTCTCCCTGGATCCCAAAACCAGGACTACCAGCTTGATTTTTCATTATGTTCATTTCAACGTTATAATACATATTTATACATGTCAAAGCATCCAATACCATCGACCGAAAACTATCACGTCCAAAAAACAGGTGCGAAAATCATGCACAAAACCATAGGTGGGTCTGCCCAACCTAACATACGGTCCAAAACCAAAATTTTTCGAGGCGCTTCCCCAGACCCCATAAAGTGGGGTTATGGGTATGCCTCAAACCCCCTATGATCTCCCCTGCTACACAATCGGTGCAACGAAGGGGGGCTCCGGCCCCCCTCTAACCCTTCGGTTAGCTACGTGGGCTAGTCATGGAAAGAATATAGCAGAACCCAACACTCTTGTAACCAAGAGAATTGAAAAAAGCAACCATGCATAATGAAATGTCTTACCTTTGTCCTATGCTTCTTAACAGTTGTTCAGGAATTCGTTGCATAAAAACTGTGCCCAATTGAACTGAACCCCTTCGGGACACTGCCTTGCTAGCACGATGACAGAAGCGGGTAACTCATCTGTGTGACACTTCCTCATGAGTTTACCAGCGAGGAGATGAGTAGCCATGCATACTGTGCGGTCGTTGATGCTGGCTATGACATACCCGCACATTCCTTTCTCCAGCTGGTATTCCGTCTTCATTGTTTTGGCGAGTCCTACCTTGCTGCTTGTTCTTGCACTATCGGTGGGGTCATTCCCTTTTAGCGGTAGGTGCGTGATTCGGTGGACTAATTCAGCTGTGATCGGGATCAACTCTTCCAACCAGAGGAACCCATCATGTATGAGATAGAGTAGCTGCCGGATCACGAATGTGGTAATAGACACGCAGTGATAGTGAGGTAGCCATCTGAGGTTGAGTAGTCCCGCCTTCTCCACACCTAGTAGCCATGCCCGTGGTAATAACATGTGTTCGGCCAACTCGGGGAACTTGTCGCTGTTGGCAAGGTCCCAATCTTCAAACTTGAGGCTCAGAACATACCCTAGCGGTAATCCTTCGAACCTTATGTCATCTGGAAGAAGTGGGACCTGAAGCTCAGCCTTTGCAACGTCCAAGTCATTGGGTAGTTTGGTTGTCCCTTTCCATGGAGAGAGATATGGTGGTAGTGATGGGATTTGGAATGCATCCACTTCGTCCTCAGCCTATGCGTCAATCTGGTCAAGCAGGTCCTACAGATCGTCGTCATCCTCATCGGGTTCAGTGGTAGCTGCTTTGCCCTTGTCAACTGTTGATTATTTGTTGAATCTTGGTGAGGCCCGAATTGTTCCTATCTTCTACTTATTCTTCTTCCATCACAGGGTTCATGGGGATTTTGGAACCTCGGGAGCCCAAGTCACGCCCTCTGGCTCTTCCTGATTTAGTTGCATTTCTTCCATGAATCATGCTCAGGTTCTGGCCATAGTACTCATGGGGTGCCTGGTAGCCAAATGCTTGCTAATCTTTCCTGATTCACATTGCCAATATGCCCGTGTCGTTCCCAGGTCATGAAATAAATTCGTAACTCTGAAAAACATCCTTCTCTCCTTTTCTGGTTTAGCATCAATGTTCCATCGACAAATCTTTGCGAATCTTACTCGGAACTTCTGTCTTAATGGCCTGCCACCCACTCCTCCCTGCCATAACTTAACATTCTTGTCATGAATAGTGGGGCTAATGTTCATCTTTCGACTGTTCTGCGCGATAGTGTAGTCTGTCGGGTGCAACTACGATCTAGTGGGCTGAGTAACTTGGGAGAGAACTGGTTCGCTGCACCTATTTCCTGCAGACTTGTTTATAGTCCCACACCTTCTTTCAAATGCTTGGGGCGCTGAGACTGTAGTTTCGACCACTAGTCAGGTGGTCGCACCTCTAGTGCGATTTCTCAACTTCCCTGCCAACCCAGGTTGCAAACACCCCTCAAGTGCTTGGGTAGTCATTCTTTTGTTACGCGCTGTTGTGGGGGGGTTTTTTTTCTGAGGGTGCGGGCATAGCCATGATAGCAAGGTCCGAACTGGGTCTTATTTGGAAAGATACCCATCCGGTTCGAAGCTCCTTTCGTGTAGAGTGGCCGGGCTTCTATGAGCGTCGCGGCATGGAATTCTGCTGGATCTGTTCTGTTACACTGAAATTTGTCACCATGCCTATCTGCAGTTTATATGGCCCCATCAATAGCCATATTGTCCTCCTTGTCAAGCCCCATACCTCTGCTCTTCATGTCAAAACTTCAAAAAGAGAGAAAGTCACTTAAAAACATGTTTATCTCTGGGTACGCAGGTTCTCTCTACCTTGCCTGCGTGTACGCACTCCTAACACGATGTACCTGCGTACTTGTACGCTCTGTAAGCCAAAGGTTGGGTGCGTACCCCTGTAAAGGTCAAAAGGCGCGAGTTTCATCTTTAAAAAGTTACTTGTGGTCACTTCTAGAGCCTTCTAGAAGAGTTTTTGACGTGTATTGAGCGCCTCCAGATGGTTCATGCATCCCTATGATAGAGGAGCTTATCCCATCAAGAGAGGAGCTACCCCATCCAAAAGAGGGAGTATCCCATTGATGTGGGAACTGAATAACCTCCTCTAGAATACTATAAATACAGGCATTGGGCCAAAGGAGGGGAGGTTGAAAGCTGAACATTCTAAAGGGTAAATGCTGCTGGAATTAGGACTTCCATTGTTGACTTGTGAGGAGAGATCACTATCCTTCCTTGTTGCCATATTGGGAGTGGGTGAGCTTGTCAAAGTAGAGGAAATCTCTTGCTGGACCCTGGGAGGAGCTTGCACAACACCAAGGCTCAGGTTGTAATGGTTCCTTTTTGATTATTTAATACAAATAAGTCCATTCTTCTCAATGATTTGTTGTTAATGAATTATTTCATGTACTCCTTGGTCTATGTGATAAATATGCTTTGTTTTATGATGAATATTTAGATGCTATGTAATCGTTTGCTTTGTTAGTGTATGCAGGTCTGAAAGTGAAGGAGGAGCTCATCTGGATCAGCAAGGCTGGACTGCTACAACAAGCGTTGGACCTAAGGTAAGATCAAAAACATTTGAATTCTCATAGAATAATGTGTGTTTAGAGAAGGATTGCTCTTGTTTGGTTTGTTTGTCACTAGAGAGTCTTAGACTCCTAGGGAGGTTAGATTTGTCCGCAAATATAACTCTTTCCGCATGAGAGGCTGTATAGCTGTGTGCGCAGAGGCTTGGAAAGTCCACAGTTGTGTGTGTGGACCCCTGTAGCTGAGTGCGCACGGCGAATTTGGATGTATTAAGGACAAAGTGGAAATAAAGATAAGTTTCTTCTAGAATTTTGTGTTTCTTCTGAACTGTCATAATATCTGTTTAATCTTATCTGCTTATGGTTTGAATGAGTATAAATCTGGGTTTGTTTTAATGTGCAAATTAATTGTGTTGGTTAAATGTTTGATTAAAGACCTTGGTAATTGATAACCACATCATCTAATAGAATAATGCACTAATAAGAAAGATATACTCAAGATGGATCTATGCAAGTACCAAGCAGCACGGAGCTATAAACCAGTGTGTGAAACCTCCAGAACACACCAAGAGATCCCTAAGGTACAGAAACCTAGTTCTAGCACCCTCCCCTGCTACCTCGGGTGAGACCTCAGTCCGCGCTCCATGGATTGTTGCCGAAAGGGCCGGTAGTTGCGGGATTTGTTTGGCTAAATAACTCTTCCAAACCTGGGTCAGGCCCATATAAGCCAACAAGTTCTTCCATTGCCAGGACCGAGATCTGCATAAGGGGTCTCTAGTGTGAAGCGCGGGGACTCAATAGAAAAGGACATTGAAAAATCAAGAGAATCAAGGACAGGAGTAGAACAAGGGTAACTATGGCAAACACAATTTAGTTACTAGTGTTCAAAGGAGCAAGAGGCGAAGACTTAAAACAATTTTTGTTTGTGCTAACGTGAGTATGGAACACACAGCAGGTCACGGATGATAATATCAAGAAAACCATCTTAGTTAGTGCACTACAGGATCGAGCGCTAACATGGTACATGTAGTATTCGAGCATCAAACCAATGAGAGGGATAACAGACATCCATACTGAATTAACAAAGGAGTTTAGCCGGCCTAAGTCAGAAGCATAGTCGATCATTGGATTCAAAGAGATCACGATGATGCCTAGTGAGACTCTGTGGGATTTGGATCAAAGGTTGAAAAGCACCATTCGTGAAGCCAACATGACCCTGATGAATGCACAACACCGCGCTTGGTTCATTGCATCACTAATGCCATATCTGAAGCCGACCTTGTCACAACAAAAGATCTCAACCCAAGCAGAAGCACTGGAGGCAGCAATGTGGTTGTACGAAACCCCAGTATAGGATCCAGGGTTGGGAGTTCAGCAAATCCAAGCACAGGTCCAAAATTTGTGTTTGGAAATATAGACGTTAATACAAGAACAAACATTGTGCCTAGAAGTACGGGAGGAAGTATGTTGTATGAAGTGTAGGAGCCAGGGACACAATAAATAACACTATCTGGTCTCGGTGAATTTTGTGGTAACAAGGGGACCCACACCATTGCCACCAGAGGTACAGGAAGGGCCGAGCATGATTGCCCTGCTTAGGTGGTCAATTTGTTAGCTAGGAGGGAAGCACAACATTGACAACTACCATCTATTGCCCAAATACAACCATACCCCCCAGCAGCTCTTTTCCAAATTTTGTAGATCGGTGGGTCACGAAGAAGGAGATTGTCATAGCTATTGAATGTTGATGGACTAGGTACCTGCCTATAGAATGTAGACTGAGGCGTGAGGTCAAGATCTAGCCACGACATTTGCACGTGGTGGGTTCTTGGGATGCGGTCGAGGACGAGGAAGAATGGGACTAGGAAGGGGTCGCAGACAGCTAATCTGTTACAACTATGGAGGACCAGGACATTATGCATGGGATTGTACTAATCCAACCCGAGTATCATGTCTGTATTGTGAGCAATTTGATCATGAGCTACTAGATTTCCCCATGCTAATAGTGCAAATTTGCAAAAAAAAGGCAGCACCTCCTACAACCATGCAAAATGTATAGATGATGAGATCCAAACCACACAAGAACAAACCCATGGTAAACATGGTAGTGCAAAGTAGTGCAGCCATAAGAGAGGTTAATAGGAAAACCAATATGGAAGCTAGGAAAAGATCCATAAGCGTCTCTACCTGAGGTAGTAGGGATTGGCCTGAGCCGGATAGGGATCCCTCGATGTTGACTACCTTTTTAGAGACATGCATAAAACTGATTCACGACAATAGGGTAGTTAGAGGGTTACAACAAGTGATTAATAGGTGCATGAGGTGGGGTGAACCTCACGCAGTCTGCAAACTAGGAAGACATGCATCGCGGACGGGTCGGGAGATGTGGTTAATGCCGCAGATTAGCGACTATGATATGGATCAAGCCATTCTTGACCTAGGCTCGAATGCAAATGTATTACCTAAACAAACTTTGGATTGCATGGGTAACCTTGCACTACAATGGTCTCCTATCCAATTGTGGATGGCCAATCAGTAGAAGATATTGCCTATGGGAAGTCTGTAAGTAATTATAGTAGATATTGATGGCGTAAGTACCCGGACGAACTTCGAAGTTATTGAAATAGTGGACGAAAATAGCCCATACCCTGCATTGCTAGGCGTCTACTGGGCTACTGACATGAATGTGGTTATTAACCTCAATCAGAGGAAGATGATATTTGAGAAGAAGTCATTCTGTGTAGTTATTCCTCTAGATCCAATAGAAGGAGCACGCAACACAGAACCTATGTGCAGCGATGAAAGGGATGATGCATTAGATTGTATCTTCAATATTGCTGCACATAGGCCAAAGGAGGAGAGGAGACCCTCGTGGGGCTACACTACCTCATGCACCAATTATTCAAATGAAGAAGATGAGCAAGGGAGAAATAGGTTGAATGGGGTAACCACGCTACATTGTAATATGATTACAACATCCTTTTATTGCGTTAAAGCTCAGACCCGTGAACTGCCAATGTATGATGGAATGACATAAGTGGATGAATTCATGTTTAAATTTGGAAGCACGGTACTAGAGTACCAATGGTTTGATGCGCTAAAATGGCCATTGCGGGCGTCACTGATGTGATGATGTGGTACCCATGAAGGAACCTTCGAAGATTGGCGAAGCTATAGGTGTATGATGCAGATAAGATTTGGGAAGTCAGCACTATGAATAATAGAGAAATATGATGGATGAGATAATCCGCTCATACACCTGAGTAAATGGATCAAAGCTTTTGGTACGAAGCCTCAACTAGAATGGGTGCACTTATTTTATCATACCCTGGATGTCGTTCCCAGGAACTGGTATACGGAAATAGAGCTCTGACATGGCACCGGCGAGTGGGATATCCTGCGCGAAGGGTTTTTGTTGACATTTCTCTTTGAAGATCAATGGATGGATATTGTGGATGACACGTTACAGTTAGTAAAAGCCACCATCTTCAAAGCACCACCAGAACCAGAAGAAGTCATGACGTCAGATTGGTCACGACAATTGAGCCAGGCGTTAGCATGTTCTAATGTACAAGTAGAAGATGATGAGGATGACCCACATAACATCAATATACCCGAATCCGAAGGTCGTCATGAGGTGCGCTGCCCTAAGACAGAAGATCCAGACATCATGGTGCCATTGAAAACAAAGTAGGCAAATATCAGAACAAAGGAAGAGCCGAAGCATGCTACGCTTGGGGATTATTAGGTTGACGCCACAGTGGAAAAGGTTGTCGAGTTGCTCCACGAATACTAAGATTTAATCTCTACAAAAATTACGGAGCTGAAAGGGATTCTGGTAAACTTAGGGATGATGAAAATAACTTTGAAGCTAGATGCAAAACGAGTGAAACAACGACCCTATCGACCGAATCCAAAATACAAAGTAAAGGTTCGTGAAGAATTGGATAAAATGTTGGCAACAAGAATTATTGAACCAATCGAGGAGTCTGATTGGGTAAGTCCTATGTTCGTGCAGGAGAAGAAACAAAAGGGTGAGATATGCATCTGCGCAGATCTACGGAAGCTCAATGATGCTTGTGTCAATGATCCATTTCCAACACCCTTTACAAATGAGGTACCAGAAAATGTGGGCGGGCAGGAATCCTACTCCTTCAAACACGGATCCTCCAGGTACAATCAGATCAAGATCGCACCAGAGGATCGAAGCAAGACAACATTTGCTACCGAATGGGGTTGTTTTCAATATATGGTAATTCCTTTTGGGCTGAAGAATGTGCCGGCGATATTTTCCCATATTGTGGTAGCTGCATTCAATAATTTATCCACAAGTTCTGAGAAGTCCACCTAGGTGAATGGACTATATTTGGCTTGGTTAAGAAACATGTCACAAGTTTACGATTGATGTTGGATACCTACCACCGGCACTAGATTGCGCTCAACCTAAAGAAGTGTACTTTCCTCATCCATTTTAGGAACTTGCTAGGTCATGTGGTTTGTAAGCAAGGGTTAATGGTGGATCTAGAAAAAATCATGGTCATACTAAATTTGCGAGCACCGCGAAGTGTAAAGCAGCTACGTGCTACATTGGGACACACGGGCTACTACTGGAAGTTTATAAAAAACTACACCTAGATCACGTCTCCAATAGAATAGTTATTGAAGAAGGATGCGACGTATTGCTAGAATGAGGAATGCAACAAAAACCTAGAGACTCTTGAGGAAAATATGGCATCTACCCCTATCTTGGTCTTTCCAAAGTGGGACATTGAATTTCATGTACATGTCAACGCGTTGTGTATCACATTGGGTGTGGTTCTCACTCAAGAAGGTGCGGAAGGAATTGATCACCTAATTGCATTTGCAAGTCGTAGGTTGTCCAAAGCCGAAAATAATTACTCTACTACTGAGCGAGAAGGATTGGTGATGGTATATGTGCTCCAAATTTTCCACCACTATCTACTCGGCTAACATTTTAAGATGTATACTGATCACTCTGTGCTCAAATACCTAGTGAATAAGCCTATGTTGGGGGGTGCATCTATCCATGGTTGCTACTATTTCAAGAATATGACTTTGAGTTTTTTGTAAAGCCAGGACATCTAAATGTAGGTTCGGATCACCTATCCCAAGTTGAGACAGGCAAAGAAATAACAAATTTAGAGGAGGGACTCCTAGACGTCCAGTAATATGTCGTGCATGTTGCAGATGGACACTTTGAAGATATTATCCACTTTTTAACTATGGGAACTGTGTTGCAGGGGTATTATATCCAACAAAAGAAGGAATTAGTGATACGCGCAACATATTTTACCGTAATTGCAGGCCACCTCTACAAGATGGGAAACGACGAAATATTGTGTCGATATGTACTGGAATTCGAGCGTGAATAGATCCTGCCGAAGCACATGGAGGGGTTGCTGGTGAACATTATGCGGGCCAAGCCATAGCCCAGAAGATTCTCTGCGCAAGATTATGGTGGCCTACTCTACATCAAGATTCGAAATCATACTATCGGGCCTACGATGTATGTCAACGGACAGGCAAACCGTTGCGAAGGGATGAAATTCCACTTCAGCCACAAATAACGCTATAGCTATTTGAGAAATGGGTGATCAACTTCGTCGGGCCTATTGAACCATGCGGAAATATGGGCGCATTATATCATCACTATGACCGAATATTTGCCCCGATGGGCCAAGGCACAGCCAGTTAAGGACTGCACAACTCCAACAACAACAAAAGTTTTGTTAGAGAACGTCTTGACTAGGTTTGGCTACCCCAAAATTCTCATGAGTGATAGGGGAACACATTTTCTGAATGAAACGATCAGTGCAGTCACAGAGAAATTTCAAATATATCACCAACAAAGTACGCCCTACCATCTGCAAGCAAATGGGACCGTAGAGGCCTTCAACAAAATTTTGGAGACTGCGTTGACTAAGGTCTATAATGCATGATGCACTGACTAGGACTTGCATATCCCTTCTGTGCTATGGGTATACCAAACGATGTGCAAGAAGCTCACAGACAAGACACCATTTTGCTTAGTCTATAGCAAGGAGGCTATTATGCCTATGGAATATATTGTGCTTAGTCTGCAGATCACAGTAATCAGAGGCATGGTAGACCATCGGGCCTTGGAAGAGAGGCTCGTACAACTAGAAGAATTGGAGGAGGAATGATTTTTGGCTAGATTCCATCAGCAAGTATAGAAGCAGTGCAAGAAAGCATGGCACGATAGCCATATCAAGGTGCACACCTTCACAGAGAACAATCTAGTATCACTTTATGACAGTAAGTTTGAAAAATTCCCAGGAAAACTCTGCATACACTCGTTGGGACCCTATGCCATCAAAGAAGTCACCGATCGGGGCGTGGTTTAGCTAGGTAAACTCAATGGAGACCCATTCCCGGGAAGAGTGAATGGCAGTCGCCTCAAGATCTACACAGGCGGGCCGACCGCCTGACTAGCCATTCAAAATATAGTCTCACCACTCCACCCAGTTGCAAGAGAGTGGGGGATGATAAATTAGCCTAGGGGGCAGATGCATAAGTACTATAGTGCGTGTACATTTGACCACACGCAAAGATCGTGGTCACATGAGAAGGCTCACATGGATGTGCTGATAAAAGGAATGATGACCGTTGATATCACTATTCATGACAATATGTCTGCATCATGGAAAAAGGGAGTGGATGGCGGGAAATTAAGAGAAACAGTATGAACCACATGTGGAATGAGCTACCACAGGTTTTACACAAAAATCTTACACAAACTGGAACAAACAACAATCAGTGCATTCGAAATTTGCATGGCTTATAAATCAACGAGGGGAATCCACTAGGTGGCCTACACTTCGGAAACACAGATGGAGCTATTCATTATCTCTGAACACGGTATGCACCCACAGGTAGTAATCTGGCCAATAGAGCAGCAAGAATTCCTAAGATATATCTGGGGGTGACACCTATAGGCATTCCACAGGCTGCAACATCACCAGTAGGGGATGTACCAGAAAAGTGGGAATATAAAGTAGAATTGGTCTAGATGTCGTCACCTCACCCAAGAGTAGGACGGTGCACAACAACAAAAAAATGAAAGGATAGATAGACGGTGACCGCGGGTAGATATGCAGTTAATAAATTGTCTTTGATGTCCCTCGAAAATTGGGATCTGGTGGACAACAACTAGGTTCTTGCAAAATTGCAACACAAGCTATGACAGACAGTGCGAAGGGAAGATACGAAGGTCAGAAGTGGTTGTAGTGGTACTAGGAGGCCCCGTATGTGGCTCCCCCACTCATGTTAAAATTCTATGAGGGGCTATTCTGTGTTAACCAAGTAGAGCAGAATGAGCATCATCGGTTGTGAAACGTGGTAGAAACACCGAAGCAGGAGCCAGATAAAGCATTGTAGGAAACAATGAAGGAGCAGTAGGATGACAAGCACCACTCACAAGGAGGCAAACTACGAAGCCAAGGCAAATCCTCTAGTCATGCCAGCGAGTGACTTGGGACAAGTCACGATGACTGTGTTGGGGGATTGTTGGGTAGCGAAAGCCCCGTGCAATGATTAAAGGGCGCATAGCCGGATATTTTGGGTAACATTAGGATAAAGATTCCGATGGAAGCACAGAGCGCAGATCATAATAGGTCAAGTCAAAGGGTAATCCACCCAAAAATAATGTAAATAGAGTCGGCCTACCTAGCGATCGTGGGCCAAAGAAGGGTATAAATAGAGCGAGGCTCTATGGGTAGAGAAAGTAGAGGTGGTGGAATATGAAATGTAATGGGTTCTTCAAAAATATATTTGGAAAGCATCTATAATTCCAAGTCAAGGGATTGGGGTATTAGGTAGAGGCTCTGCAGCTATGTGCGCAGACCCATGTAGCTGAGTGCGCAGGGCAAATCTGGATGTATTAAGGACAAAGTGGAAATAAAGATAACTTTCTTCTAGAATTCTGTGTTTCTTCTAAACTATCATAATATCTGTTTAATCTTATCTGCTTATGGTTGGAATGAGTATAAATCTGGGTTTATTTTAATACGCGAGTCAATTATGTTGGTTAAGTGTTTTCTTAAAGACCTTGGTAATTGATAACCACATCATCTAATAGAATAGTGCACTAATAAGAAAGATATACTCAAGTTGGATTTGTGCGAGTACTGAGCAACGCGGAGCTGTAAACCAGTGTGCAAAACCTCCAGACAACACCAAGACATCGCTAGGTTGCAGAAACCTAATTCCAACACCCTCCCCTACTACCTCGAGTGAGACCTCAGTTCATGCTCCGCGGGCTTTTTCCGAAAGGGCCGGTAGCTGTGGGATTTGTTTGGCTAAATAACTCTTCCAAACCTGGGTTAGGCCCATATAAGCCAACATAGAGATGCCTTAGACTCTGTAAGACACACCTATTTATTGATTTTTACATATAATCCCCTGGTCCAAGGACCAAGGGAGGATCTCAAGACCGACTCAACTTTCACATAAACAAGGGGCTAAAACTCCTTTGACTATGTGTGGTTACGACTTTTGATCATGTTGGTAGCTTGGACGATGACCGAGGATAGCTAGATCCCAACACAGGATGCAAACTTGTGCGAGGCTGTGAAATTCGCCTCACTGTGGGTGATGAAGGATGATGCCCACATCATTGAAACAATGATATTCTGGGTATTTTTTGAGTTAGATTTTTTGATGGTGATCAACCAATGGCCACGTTGTCACCTAATCTCCATGCACAGTACAAAAATATTGCAGACTTTAGAGAATATTTTCACAATCTGTCAATACGCACAAATAAGGATACTACAAGAGCATGGCACAAGTTTCCATATTTAGTCGAGGAGGATGACATTATGGGGGTCATCCAAAAATGGCTGATCGAGTATCTCACCCCATCTGGTGAAGCTATAGGAACAAGTAAGGTCACAAAAGGAGATCCGGGGAAAACAACATCAACAACTTAGAAAGAGAAAGAGAAAGAAGCACAAAAGGCTTCTACAAAAGACAAAGAAGCATAGAAGGATTCTAAAAAATAAAAGGCATCATAGAAGGAAAAGGCTTATGTGAAAGAGAAGGTAGCACAAAAGGAAATTTTTGTGCAAGCAGCAACATCGTAGGTCACTATTGACCTCGAAGAACCTAAGATAAAGCACACTGATGTTGAGGTTGAAACCAAATGTGAAGAGAAAGGGGGTGCATGCCCCCTATCTCGGATCAAAGGACTTAGAGTCTCCCTTCAGGGTCAGGAAGTGCCAGAAGCGAAGTTCCACAGGACCTCCCAAGACGCAGAAGTCTAATAAGTCTGCGAGTACGACACCATTGGTCCTCACGGAGGGGGACCTTGATGAGATAGGTGATGTTGTTTTCTCCACCACTGAAACTTTATGGGGAAACATCGAGGATTAGTACCACTAGGTATTGGACAAAGTACAATAGGGCTTGAAGGAATTGTAGGTCCAGACATGGGTGATGTAGGTGAGCGTGGGAAGAGCGACCACAGATCAAGCGAGCGTGCTGAAATTTATTTCTATTGAAATCACATCTGAGCTCCAAGTAGTACAACTACCAAGGGGCTCTCTCTAGTTTGAGACAACTGAAGATGAGGAGCATGTGTCATAATGGAAAAATCTAAGTATCAACCTTGCAGCATTGTTAATGCAAACCTTACATGAGTTTTACCAAGGCGTTTTGGGTGAGCTTTGTGTCTAGGAGAAATGAACATTGTTTATTATAGACAAGGTAAAAACTAATAATAAACATATTTTTGTGGAGAGAGAATAGGCCCTACAGGCCTGCAACAAGCTGATACATCATAATCAGCAAATCGAGGCAACCCTTACGCAAGTATGTAGTGAGCTCCCTGAGCTCCTCATTTTAGCAGAGGTAGCCTCAACATAGAAAATTGAAAAGTTAGCTGTTACGGTGAAGGAATTCAAATAAGAAATTGGAAGGGTACGGTTTGAGCTATAGCTGCACATTTGAGAGCTTCAACTAAAGTTGTAGTCAACCACTCCTTTGGATATCAAAGAGTAGTGCGAGGCTTCTATTAAAGCAGACCTCACCACTCTGGAAGTTTTAGTCAAGGGTTACAAACAATTGTTTGAGTAAACATTGGAGATTTGGATGTCACAGCAGGAGGATCCACACCTACAGGCAATCGAATCAAACATTCGTTGAAAAAAACTGTAGATTGATGAGATCAGGTTGAGAGCACAAACTTTAGCACATGTGCAAAGGTTCACCACACTTCAAGAAGGGAACTTCATACAAACCCATATTGATGAGCTATGTCGGATGGCCACTATTATTTCCTCAAGGATGCAGCCATGGCCCAATGAGGCAAGCCAACTATCACAGAAAGTGCAGATAAAGTTAAAGGCTCTGCAACAGACACAGAGTACCATGGGCCTTACAGTTGAAGGTCCAACAATGAAGAAATTGGTTGAAAAATTTCATCGATTTGTCACGTAGGGAACACCAGATCTTCAATTATTAAATATCGAATTTAGCAGTCTGCAAACAAAGATTTAGGCCACACTAGCAGAGTGACTCGAGACGAGTCGCGATTTTGTGTTGGGGGCCTATTGGGACAAGGTCCCTTGGATTAAATTTTGTTAATGTTTTGTTAAATATTGTAAAGCCTTGACATTTTGAAGATTAGAGCATGAGTAGCATTAGTCAATAGGAGTCAAATGGGCATTAGGAAAGTCAAACCCCCTTAGTTGTTAGTGTCAAGTTGTTTTGAGACTCTCCCATGGTTCATGGACCATGGTATTGTATTGAAGAAGAATGTAAAATGAAGTCATAAAAGAGTCATAAGATAGGATAGAAGTAAGAATAATTCATGAGTCGAGTCTGATTTTATCTATTATGTACTTGGGTGAAGGGGCAGGCTCCTATAGATGTGTGCACAAAGACGTTTGTAATTTCGCAACTGAGTGTGTGGGCCACTGAAGTTGTGTGCACAGGGTTGGAAAGAAATGTAATTGAAGATCTAAAGCATAATAAAGACTTGTTTTGAAGAACTATACATGCATCTAGGTATCATTCTATTGTCTCTAAAGTTACTATATTTTGAGCTGTTGAATGCAATTAATCAAGAAAGGTACTTAATAGATTCGCAAAGATGTAGATCTATTGATTTATATGATGTTATGCATGTTTAGCGCAATCAGCAAAGAACATAAATCTATTAACTGTTGATTATTGTAAGTTCTGAGTTTTAAGGCTTAAGGTTCACGAAGGTCAAGATAAAGCCATAAGTTTGGTAGAAACACATCACATAGTCATTTGGATGCAGAAACCTAGTTCTAGCATCCCCTAATACTGCCTTGGGTGAGACTGCAGCCTATGTTACACAAGTTTTTGCTGAAAGGGTCAGTAGTGTAAGGTTTTGTTGGTTAGCGTAGCTAACTCCCAACCTAGGTCCAAGCCCCCTTAAGACAACAATTTCATGCTTAGGATACCTGAAAACACAACAACATAGATCAACCATGATACATGAACAATTAATTTCCCTCTGTGGGACAAATTTATGACAAGTTATGACAAGTGCGACACTTAAGATACACTTTGTGACGACCGTGAAGGCACTTGCATGACTGTCCTTAGAAATTCTATAATGACTGTGACAAATCCTTACATGGTTAGAACAACTCATATTCACAATGATATACACTTGAAACCATCAGAATAGGGTTTAACACATTGTGTGATAGCCAACTTGCCAAAATATGAAACTTTGATTATGTTGCAAACGAGACCAAAAAAATTCAAGAAAATACATTAAATGAGTTTCAATGTTTGCGATGACAATTTAAAATACCAAGGAAGGCTCCAAAATTTAGCGTAGGCCAAAATATTGGAGGTTTTTGTAGCAACAACAACACTTGGCAACACATTGATAGAATTCCATCTTATTTGCCTTGGTTAAATATTTTGTGCAGGGCCTTGGTTATTCTGGGAGTATTGATTCATCATGCAGATAAATTTTGTATCCCCACTTACCTCATGAATAGACATGGTCCCCTTTATACATTCTCGAATGAGCATAACATAAGATTTGATGATATCACAATGTTTTGAGTTGGAAAGGGTAGTGTAATTTGCGAGCTTAATATTTTTAGAGTATAATTTTTCATCTCTAGTGTTTCTCTGCTACGAGCAAGCTTGGAAAGTACCTTGATGGAGTCACTACATTAACCCGAACATTGCTCCACTACCAGCAATCTTGGAAAATACCCCGGCAGAGTTGCTTGCTTAACTTCTCTGCACAAGAATCCTTTCTCTTGTTTCACCTTAATTTATTTATTTAAAGGGAATTGTGCATCAAAAATTATTTATTTCATGGGCACAGGAGGGATCTCAGCTTATTGAGAGTATAAGAGGTTGTCCCTTCAGAGAAGCATATAAAGACCTCTAATTGAGGTTTTCTAATTTAGATTTTTCCCTTCTTCTCTTCTACTTATTGGATAAGTGTGAAAACATCGAAACACAAAAATGGCTATAGGAATAAGGTTTCCTAAATAGACATAAGTTCATGGTTTGAAAAAAAATTTTCCTTATGGATGAATCATATTTTCCATCAGAACTTCATCGACCAAAAGATATAACTAGCACAAGGAAGATGGATAGAAGTTTAGCCAAATTTTGAAGTTTCACAAGAATCTTTAGACTTCAACCACACATAGATTAAGAAGAAAAAATAGGTTCAGGAACAAAACTTATTCACATGATGAAAACAAAAGGAGAAAAACAATAAGAAAGAAATATAGTGTAGGGCACAATCCTAGATCATCATTGAAAATAATGTTTTAAGTGTTATCCATTGACAGGGACAGATTCAATGTTCAAGTCAAGTCATTGAAGATGATAAGTGTGTTGGACAAACTTTTCATGAATATTAAATGGCCTAATCCTCAGGAATTGAAACTTAGTTTGTTTGCCTTTGTCCTCGTGGGATTTATCCTACTTCAAGACTAAGTCTAGCACACTGAATTTTGTTGGAATGATGACAAAGGTGTTGTTCTTGATGGAAACCTAAATAATAAATATGTTGACATGATAATAGTAGGATAAGTATTCAGGCCAGTACATATGTGGCAAAAATATTGTCAACTTGGAGATAAAGGAATGACAAAGATTATGTTTTATGAGTATACACGGGTCCTGTGAACAAAGGTGTCCTACATACACTGGTATGGTGAAGAAACGTCACATACAATTTATGCACCATGGTATTCTCAAAACCAGGCATCTTTACCATTGTATTGGCCCATATTAATGAGCTCGACAATGGATATTTGATCTGGTCAAAGAATACCGTAATCATAACTATGAAATTGGCCTAAGGTATTGGATACGGGCTAAGCTATATAATGAGGTGGAGATCAAAGTGCTAGGCGTGAATGTGTTTGGTTTTTAATGATTGGATTCATCTAAAATAATTGTGCATTATGGAGTATGATGATGGATTAGATCTAAAATGAATATATATTAAATAATATGCTTATGGTTTGATAGATATGTGATGATGATTTTATGATGTGTATTTGTTATGGTGTGTGATGATATTTAGGTTTAACAAGTGTTTAGATGAGAAACAAAGGCTTGCTTCAGAAAAATCATTTACATACATGAATATGATTCTGGGTAGTCGCGTATACGTTTTTTAGAATAGACAAATATGTATGCTGATGTAAAGTATAAAAGGAACGTACATATGTGGAAGTTCTTTATAAGAGTCATGTATATTTGCTAGGATTTTTTAGGATGAGCTTATGGTAATGCTTGATCTATGTTGTTACATTTGCTATTGTTTGTCTATGAAGTCTCTTATAATTGTCAATATTTGACAATATTGTTTGGTCTTAATTGCTTATGAAGTAAATTATTGACTTGTGATGATGTTGCTAGATGATAAATTTTATTTGGTTCTATGATTTGTGTTCGATTCAATATCTCCTTGGGTGATTGATTCAATGGTACAATGATACAAATTCAACTATAAATATTTTGAGATTTTTACGCATGTAAGATCCAAGGGAAACATGTACATACGCAGGTATGAGTAAGAATAGTAGTGTATATATTCTGACAAGTGTTTAGAGAGAGTTTGCAGTGACACGATCTGGTTTTAGTGATGAACGATATGTTGCCTAGTAGCATGATGAATGGGTATACCATGATATGAGGGGGTCTGCTTGTTCGAACAAGTTATTTCTATGTTTGACCTCATGATACAGTTGGTTCAGTGATTAAGTGACTTGGTATAGTGTTGGTTTTAGTATTGTTATTTGATATTTGGAATGGATCTAGTTTGAAACATTAAGAAAGTTGGTCCATAAAGAACATATGATAAGGGGGTTGTAGATCCCTTCTAGTAGAAGATGGAAAACAAGAAAAGGTTGTAACCTTCTATAGGTGG
This sequence comes from Pinus taeda, assembly GCA_000404065.3. Classification (NCBI taxonomy): domain Eukaryota; kingdom Viridiplantae; phylum Streptophyta; class Pinopsida; order Pinales; family Pinaceae; genus Pinus; species Pinus taeda. The sequence continues at coordinate 54,234 of APFE031401124.1, forward strand.
GTACTTGCATACTCGTATGAGTTTGTGCTCGTACAATTTTGTAAGAAAGTTCTCTTTATAATAAAATAAGAAGAGAAAAATGACATTAATGGTGGTTTCTTCCCACATTAGTTTTCAACCTAAAACTCTTGGTGTTCATAATTTTCTTGTGTATTATGACTTATTATGTTCTTACTTCACATGGTTACTAAATAATTAATGTCTAATAAAGAAATGATATACTAGTTCAAGTTAAACAAATGACGAATTCACTGAAAAGGTTAGTGAACTCGATATACACTAGTATTCATCATAGTAACATACATGCATAGGTTTACTTCATAATAGTCGTGTGCACAAATCTGAATAAGAGAAGAAAAGTTTAAGTAGTTTAAAATACCGATTCACCCCCACTCTCAGTATTTTTGCTAACAATCAGTATCAGCGCAGGTTCTTCAAAATACAATTTATCACATGAAGGAAGATTCATCAATATGAGCAATTGAGAGGGAGAAGCATCTATCAGACCACCATTGTTTAATGGATCGAATCTTTCTTTTTGGAAAGTTAGAACAAGAGGTTACCTATAATCACTTGGATTAGATGTTTGGGGAATTGTTTAATGAGGCTATCAATATCCATCCCTATTCCCATAGATGAAGTAGAAAATAAAAGGTATGAGACCAATGTAAAGCTTTTTAATGCTTTGTTAGGAAGTTGGAAGAATCAAAATTGGTCAAAGTCATGTAGCTGAATACGCTTGTAGTGGTAAGAAATATCGATGCAGGTAAGATAATAAAGGAAATGAGAACTCTAGGTAATGTCTATGTCTTGGAAAGAGGTTTAGAAAATTTTTACTTGACAAAATCAAAATAAAGTTAGCTCTAGCACAAAAGACTGGGACACCTAAGCTTCAATCAACTACATAAGTCAAGAAAAATGGGATCATTTCACGACATTCCTAACATCTCTCTACTAAAACGTACCATATGAAAATCATGTCAACTCAGTAAGAAAACAAGGGTGAAGTTTAATGCCAAAGAAGGTACTTCAAGTAAACCACTTGAAATTATTAATATTGATTTGCATGGTGCTATGAGAAAGAAGTATCCTTGGGGGAGAACATTACTTCATATTATTCATTGATGATTTTACTCGTATGTGTTGGGTTGGCTTATTGAAACATAAATATGAAGCATTTGATAAATTTAAAGTATTCAGAACTCTATTAGAAAATGAGTTAGATTTGAAAATCAAATGTGTCACATCTGATAGAGGAGGATAACTTATATCATATGAGTTTTTTTACTTTTGTGAACATCATGGCATCAAGAGGCAATTTTCTATAGCTAAAACTCGTCAACAATATGGAGTGGAAGAAATAATAAACAAAATCAATCCAAAAAATGGCATGTTCCATGCTTGATGAGCTTGAAACACCTCATACCCTTTGGGGGGAAAAGTACATACAATAGTAAATATCCTCAACAAAGCTAATGTTTGGGTAAATAGTGACAAAACTCCTCATGAACTATGCTTTGGTAAACCTCCAACTGTCAAGCATTTTAGAGTGTTTGGAATAAAATGTTACATAAATAATAATGATGATAAACTTGGAAAGTTTGGATATAGATATGATGAAGGAATTCTCCTTGGTTACTCCTCTAGAAGAAAAGGATATAAAGGCTAGAATAAAATATTTCAAAATATTATTGAATGCATTGATGTTGAGATTAATGAAGCATCCACAGGTACCAAAATGGAAGCACCATCAAATAACGAAGATACTTCTACAACAAGCCAAAAGGATGTTGGTGAAGCATCAGAGGAAGAAATTGACATTACAAAAGCATTAGGAAAGACTCCATCAAGGTATGTTCAGAAAAATCATCTAGAATATCAAATTCTAGGTGATACGGAAGTTGAAGTACAAACTAGAATAAATATTATTGGAACTTCTAGTCATCTAGCCTTATTATCCACAATTGAACCACAAAATGTAAACCAAGATAGAAAAGATGAATTTTTGGTTAAGGCTATTGATGAATAACTTGACTAAATAGAAAAGAACCATACATGGGAATTAGTACCAAGACCTTATGATAAAAAATGTTATTGGGTCAAAATGGGTATTCAAAAACAAGCTAAATTAAAATGGAGAGGTAATTAGAAACAAAGAAAGACTTGTATACAAGGGTTATGCACAAGAAGAAGAAATAGACTTTAAAGAAACATTTTCCCCTATAGCCAAGTTTGAAGCCATAAGAATATTCCTTTCATTATCAAGATTTCATAACTTTATAGTATATCAAGTTGATGTTAAATTTGCATTTCTGAATGGGGACCTAGAAGAACAAGTTTATATTTAGCAGCCTAAAGAGTTCATTCTAGGAAATCATAAGAAACTTGTTTCCAAACTCAATAATGAATTATATCAGCTAAAACAAGCTCCCTGTGCATGGTATTATCACCTTGAAAATGTCTTCAACAACAAGGTTTCACTAAGGGATCTATAGATAGCAATCTATATATAAATATGGACGATGGTAAACTTTTAATAGTTGTTTTTTATGTAGATTACATCATATTTGAAAGAAATGAAGATTCTATGAGTCAAAGTTTTTCCTCAATCATGAAACAATAATTTTAAATTTCATTACTTGGTGAACTAACATACTTTCTTGGTCTTCAAGTTCACCAAGAAAATAATGCAATCTTTCTCTCGCAAACTAAGTACCTAAAGAAAATTTTGAAGAAGTATGGAATGGAAGACTGCAAACATGTATCCAAACCAATGGTGACAAGTTGTAACCTCAATTCACATGATGATTGTCCCTCAGTAAATCAACCAGAATACAAATCTATGATCGGGAGCCTTCTCTACCTTACAAGCAGAAGACTAGATATCATGCATGTAGTTGGGATTGTTGGATGGTTTCAAGCAAATCCTATAGAAACCCATCTCAATGCAGTCAAGAGAATATTAAAGTACCTAGAAGGAACTAAATGTTATGGTCTATGGTATCCAAAAAATTCATATTTTTATCTTCATGATTACACAGATGAATATTGGTTAGGTAATGTTGATCATAAGAAAAGTACTAGTGGAGGAGCATTCTATTTGGGACCTCGCTTGGTATCATCATTCAATAAAAAGTAATGCTCCAATTCTTTATTTAGTGTTGAGGAAGAATATGGTGTTGTAGCATCTTCAAGTACTCAACTTCTATGGATTATGCAAACATTACAAGATATTCAAATCACTTGTCCTCAACCCATACCCATTTTGTGTGATAATACTAGTGCCATAAGTATTTCTAAAAATCATGTCATGCACTCAAAATCCAATCATATTCCAATCAAATATCACTTTATTAGAAGTCGTTATATGAAAAAGGGTCAAATTGGAGTATGGTCTATCAAAAGAACAAGTTGCAGATGTATTTACAAAGCCTCTTCCACGTGATTCCTTTTAATATCTCAGACAAAAACGAGGAGTGGTCTCCGCTTCATCACTTCATTAATTATTTTGACAGATCAAGGGGAGAAATACAAATGTTATTTTTATGATGTATCACATGGTTTGTCTGATATTCATGTTTATTATATTACTAGCAGTACATCTGATGTAGTAATAGTGAGTACGTATAGATAGTACAGGCTGAGGGGGAGCTGTGGTTATGAAAACAATTCAATAATTTTCTTTCTGTACGAGGATATTATGAAGGGTAGTCACGTATATATGCAAGTTCTGATCTAGATAGTCCCATATGTTTATCTATAATGAAGAAACAGTAGGCCAGACTCACGAAAGAGCTTTGATATGCTTCAGATAGTTATTATTTGGCATTTTTTTCTTGATGTTGATTGGTGCTACTTAGAAGAGGTATTGTCTTATGATGGTTTATGAGTTTATGCAATATGACAATGATGCTTTGATGAATTTATTGATTGATGAAGATAATTTGGTGGCCTATGTTAATGTGAATAGATCTAACGATGAATAGTTGGGACAAGTTCACGGGGATTTATATTTCTAATAATGCATTGTTGGCATTATGATTTCTTTAGCATGCTAGATAGGTATATATATCATGGATGATGCTGCTAAAGACACATATTTTGATGAAGTGTTTGTTTTCACAATTAATTCTTATGGTGTAGATCCTATATAGTGTATGATAGTTTCTAATGAAATTCATGGTTTTATTGAGGTATTTTGTTTTGGTTATAAATGTCATATATGTCTCTTGATGTAAAGGTAATGTAAAGAACTATTTTATCAATAATTGTAAATTTTATTCATGTATGGAATATTGTGTCCAAGTCTTGATCCCATCATTTTGGGCATGTGAAGTAATGTTGAGTCAAATATGTAACCCCACTTTATTGGGTGATCAATGTACACACGATTCATTGGTGATAGGAATACTTATGTCTGGTTGAGTCATAGAGTCATGTATGTCTTTGTATACCTGAAGAAAATTAAGCATGTGCTCAGGGGGAGCATGGCTAGTACTCAATGTTCATACTCAGAAGATGATGTTAGAATTGATGGAGAATAAGATATTATTGTTATGTATTTGAGTGTTTAATTTTCATAGTTGTTCAGTTCCTATTTTCTAGGGATATGATTTACTGTCCTTAACTACTTGTAACTATTTAATACTCAGATTAATGTGAAGCTATGTGTGGCATTTTGCTTGAGGTAGCTCTTGGTGATCTGCACGTGTGAGTTCCTCTTGTTCTGGTTTCATTATTTCTTATTTGTCTTCTCTGTGAAACTCTTGACATGGTATTAGAGCTACAGGGCTGAGGACACCTGTACGTTGAGTGGAGAGAGGCCTGTGCGTTTGAGGTGAAATCAGTGTGGAATTTGGCGAGAAAATCACATCGATTTCACTTCTGCCCTTATGTGACTTTTTATCTCGAGAACGACATGAGTTCTTGGAGGAAAATCAAACTGACCTTGGAGGAAAAAAAAATGTGTGGACATCTGTTTGCAAAGACGACATGTTGTTTTCGTCTAAGAAGAGGAAGTGTGTAGCGATCGGATTCCGCGTGGAGGCATACAACCATCTAAGGCCATGTGGAGGCATGAAAATCTACATTTCGATCTACTGATCTGCACAAGACTTGTTGCAGACAGCCTAAGGGTTGTGATAGTTATTGTCTATTAGTATAGCCACTGTTGAAACTGTCGTGGAGCTGCACAGTGGAAGAGGTGGAATAGGTCATTGTCGTCTAGATAAGAAGGAGGACAAGATCGCAGGAGACCAGAGACTTGCCCAAAAGCCACGAGGAGGAGGCTAGATCTATGCCTTTCTTTGTAGTTTGCGTGAGATCGGTGGCAATGGAGAAGAAATCATTGAAGGCCATGCCATCTGAGGCCGGATCCTAGAGTGAAATCCAAGGAGGAGGCTAGCACTATGTGGAGCATGGATCGAAGCTGCTGGTTTTGGGAGACTGTGAGGAGTTCAGGTCGATTGGAGAGAATGTGATGAGATTCCTTTGTGGAATTCTCGCGAGGGAAACGTGGTTCAGGCGGTTTGAACAGATCTTTCATGAAAAAGGTGTTGTTTACAGGTATTCATGCGTGAAAGTTCACGGTATTTTTGTTGTGTTCAATCAGAAACTTTAATCACCTGTCATTGGTGATGTGAAGGATTGTGCCATTCGATTGATAATCGCTGCGATTCATGTGATGCTTATTCTAATATTTTTAAATATCATTTTGATAATTAAAGTTTTTTTTCAATTATTTAATTAAAAAAGATATGGAGGTTAATTTGAGGGGTTTATTATTTGATATAAGGGGCATATCTTTTTTAAAAAGGGAATTTGGAGTGATCAGTTTTTTAAGAAGATCCAGGGTTGTTTTTTTAAATTGTTGGGGTTGAAGTTTTTATTAATTCAAAATGAATAACCAAATTGCAGAAGCCTATCTCAATGAGAGTAATAAGCTTGATTGTTCCAATTACACCAACTGGAAGTTTAAGCTCCAAACTCTGCTTGAGGGACATAATAACTATGGCATTGCCAATGATGATGAGGTCAAGATGGCTACTGCAACTGGTGGAACGAATACAGTAATTCAATACTGGGAGAAAAGGGAGATGAAGGCAAAGGTTATCCTCAAGTTATTACTGAAAGATTGCATCATCCCTCACATTTGGGAGTGCAAGATGACAAATTAAATATGGACGACTCTTAGATAAATGTACGAGATCAAGAATACCAGTCGATATTTATTCCTCAGGAAAAAGATTCTCTTCATTAGGATGGAGGACAATGAGTTTGTATCTTCATTCATATCCCAGATAAAATATGTGAAATATAGACTAAATGATATCAGTGAGGTTGTGTCAAATGGTGATCTGGTGACGATTACCATGAATGACATGAAGGATGATTATCAGATGTTTATCATGGGATTGAATACAAGAGTAAAGTCTCCAGGATTTGAATAGCTCACTGGGATCTTGCTACAAGAAGAGGAAAGGAGTTTGTCCCTCAAACCTCAAAATCCAGATCTTACATTGATGACCAAGATGAATTCAAAGGGGAAAGCAGTGGCTAATAATAGGAAGAACGACATATCACAAAAAGGTTCACCAGAAGGTATGACCTCGCATAAACATGAATCTTCTCCTAAATTTTTTTATTGTGGTAAGATAGGCCATATTGCTAAATTTTTCCATATGAAAAAGGCAGACGGGAAGAGGCAAAAGCAGAGAAGACATGTGGGTCATTTGGATGATGTAGATCAGAAATAGGATGTCATATTATTTATGGATAAGAATGCACTAGTCACTGAGGAGGATGAATCATAAATATAGTTCGTAGATTCGGGAGCCTCCCCACAGGTAAAAAGGAATGGCTCAGTAATTATAGAGAATATGATAGTGGAGTGAAGGTCTAGCTTGGAGATGATAGAGGGTATGAGATCAAGGGATATGGAGATGTCCTTGTCACTCTACCTGATGGAAGCATTAGGAATATATTTTATGTGTGGTATGTACCTAGTATTAAGAATAACCTGATATTTGTATCAAAGATAACATATCAAGATCTCAAGGTAGAATTCTTTAAATCTTATTGTACTATTAAAGACTTATTGGATCATATGAAGCCTATTGCTATAGGTGTTTGTATAGGAGGACTCTACAAACTGGATGTGAAGAGTACACCACAACAAGCATTGATGTCATCGAATAAGTCTGCTGAAAACTTGTGGCATCAACAACTTGGGCACATCAATTTTAGTGATCTTCTACTGTTGCAGAACAAAGGTATTGCGAATGGTCTTCCTGTTTTGAAAAACTTGCATATTGATTGTGAATCATGTGCATTTGGAAAATAGCATAGATATGTATTTCCTATTGCTAAAGATAGGAAACAAAGCGATACACTCAAACTTGTACACGTTGATTTATGTGGTCCTCTGTAGACAAGATTGTTAGGTTGGGCCTACTATTTCTTAATTTTTGTTGATGAATATACAAGATTCACATGGGTGTATTTTCTTAGATAGGAGACTCATGCCTTTGATTATTTCAAGTAGTTCAGGAGCATGATTGAAAAGAAGACAGGAAAGTTTATCAAGATTCTTCGATCAGATCAAGGTGGAGAATTCAAGAAAGGGAATTTTATCAAATACTGCAAACAGAATGGGATACATCAACACTTTACAACACCTTACACTCCTCAGTAGAATGGAGTAGATAAGAGGAAAAACATAACACTGGTGGAGTGTGCTCGCAGTATGCTAAAAGGTAAGAATCTAAAAAATGGTTTTTGGGTAGAAGATATCAATACTGCAGTATATTTGAAGAATAGGAGTCCTACCAAAAGCCTTGATTATAAAACTCCTTTTGAAGCATTGTTTGGCTTCAAGCCTATAGTAAGTAACCTTAGAGTATTTGGTTGTAAAAATTTTGCTCATGTTCCCAAAGAAGACATGAAGACATTAGATCCAAAGGCCATTAAATGTACTTTCATTAGATATTGTAATGAGTATAAGGCTTATAAGTTGTTTTATCCTTTTACTCACAAGGTCTTTGTTAGTAGAGACGTAGTATTCCATGAACAGGTTGAGGATGGAAATCCTATTCAAGGTAATGAAGAAAGGCATGTACCCTTACTTTTAGATGAGGATGTTGGAATAGGGACATCCAACAACAATAGCAACAACAACAACAACAACAAGATAACGAGGAGAAAATTAAATTTAGTCCACAAAGAGGAGAATAGAGTAGAATAGAGGACAACCCACCACTCAAGAGATCTAGCAGGAAAAAACAATTACCAGCTCGTTATAGGGATTGTGCGCTCACGACTAGTATGTTGAACATTGCAGAACCTTCTAATTTCCATGAAGCTAATAAGAGTTGTGAATGGAATGAAGTAGTGAAGGAGGAATATAAATCTATTATTAAGAATAATACTTGGGATCTAGTAAAGCTCTGTCATGGTAAATAACCCATAGGTTGTAGATGGTTATTTAAGTTGAAATTTAAAGCAGATGGATTTATTGATAAGTATAAAGCAAGGTTAGTTGCAAAGGGGTATTCCTAGAAAGAAGGTATTGACTTTGAGGAAACATTTTCCCCTATAGCCAAATTAAATACTATTAGATTGATGACTGCTTTAGCTACTAAGCATCATTGGAAAATACATCAATTAGATGTTTAATCTACTTTCTTAAATGGTGATTTGAAAGAAGAAGTATACTTAATGCATCCTGAGGAGTTTGTTAAGAAGGGAGAAGAGCTTTTAGTCAGTATATTAAAGAAATATTTATATGGTTTAAAACAGGCTCTTAGATCCTGGTATGACAAAATTGATTCATTTTCCCTCATGCATGGTTATAAACGGAGCAAAAATTATCGTAATTTTTATAATGTGTTTAATGATGAGTGGAATATAGTGTTGATTTCTTTGTATGTAGATGATCTGATCATGACACGAAGTGTAGAAAAACTCATTGAAGAAATCAAGTAGTATTTATCATGGAAATTTGAGATGAAGGACCTTGGAGAATTGCATTACTGTTTGGGTCTAGAAGTTTATAGAGATTCAAGACAAACTTTCTTGGTTCAGGGTAAGCATGCTATGAGTTTGTTGACTAAATTTAAAATGGATTAATGTAAGGCCGCATTTGTACCTTTACAGCATAATATAAAACTTCAGGTGAATGATGGTTCAAAAAATGTAGATCCAACATTATACAAATAGTTGGTTGGTAGTCTTATCTATTTGACTACAACGAGGCCAGATTTGGCTTATGCAGTTAATTTTTTGA
>APFE031401139.1:0-18060 GCA_000404065.3 Pinus taeda
ACATGTAAGGCCATCCCTGATAAGGGGCATTGCTTGCAGGACTGCTTTCCATATGTTCGATTTTCCAGCTTGTGTCCACTGGGGTTAGCGAAGCCAATCCATAAGATTTAAAGGAGCTATGTATTTAGATATAGCCACCTTATTCCAAAGGCTATGTGTTATGTCTAGCTTCCACCCTAGTTTTGCCGCCAGGGTTGTGGATAAAGTGCTAAGGCTTTTGGTACCCCATCCTCCCCATTTCTTTGGGAGTGCCAGAGATTCCCATTTGGACTAGGTAAAAATCCTTCCAGGTTGTTTCCCTTTCCATAGGAATCTACAGCATAGGTTTTTTATTCTAGCTAGTATTCCTTTAGGTATCCATGCTAAAGACATCCAATATATTGGACTAGCTTCCAACACTTCTTTTATGAGTATCAGTCTTCCTTCTCTTGATAAATATTTGAGGTACCAAATGTTTAGCCTTTTTTCCATTTTGGTTATGAGCTAGATCCAATCAGCATTCTTATAACCATGTGGCTTTAATCTATAGCCCAAGTACTTTAGACCCTCATCCAGTTTTTGTAGGTTATAAGGGAATCTTCGTAGGGCATACTGAATCTCATATGGTGCATCCTATAGCCATTATAGAGGACTTTCCATTATTAACCAACATGCTAGTGGCTACTAGGAATATAGTGAAGGAATTGAGAAGTGCAGTCACATCACTAATACTCCCATTTAGGAAGAGAAACACATCGTTAACGAAGAGCAAGTGTGTCAATGTGCATCCTTTAGTGATGCGGACCCCCCTTAGTCTGCCTATTTGGTGTTCCTCCTTTATCAAACGACTGATTCCTTCCATGATGAGTAAGAAGAGGAGTGGGGATAGTGGGCATCCTTGCCTGAGGCCTCTTTCGGAGTGGAAGAAAGGAGAGGCCGCACCATTTATGAGAACGCTAAATGTTACATTAGTAATACAACACAATCCATCTTATGAATTCATATGGGAAACCCAAGTGCGTTAATAACATTCTAATGTATAGCTAGTTAACTCTGTCAAAGACTTTCGAGAGGTCAACTTTCAAGACCATACCTTTTAGCTTTTGGGTCTGAATAGAATGTAGAATTTCTTGTGCAGATCCGACCGCTTCATGAATTTGTTTATTCTGTAGGAAGGCAAATTGTTCAACTGAAATGTTGTTTGATAAGATCAGCCAGAGGCGATTTGCTATTATCTTGGAGATGATCTTGTAGATATGGTTACTTAAGGAGATGGGCTGGAAGTCATTGAAGGAGGTGGGATTGTCTGATTTTGGTATAAGGGCGATAAAGGTTGAGTTATAGGCCTCATAAATTATTCAAGAGAATCTGCATTCTTCTATAACTTGTAATAGATCCCCCCCTAGAGTATCAAAAAAGGCCAGGTAGAATTCCACATTCCAGCCATCCGAACCAGGGATTTTGTCTCACTTAAACCATTTGAGAGTGTCCTCCAATTCTCCCCGAGAGACCTCCTTTGTTAATTCCTAGCCTTCTTCTTGCTCAACAAACCTTGGGAGTATTTGAGTTGTCCTCATTATGTCATCCAGGGTCGCATTTGGGGGCGACTTGTGGGTGTTCCTTAAGTGAGAGGTGGCCATAGCTGCCAGTCGGGGGAAGGTGTTCACAGGTTCTCCTTCTTCATCTAATAGTTGCCAAATAGTATTTATAGCTTTCCGCCCATTTGCAAATTTATGATAGAACTTGGTATTGTCATCCCCTTCCTTAAGCCAAATGGCTCTGCTTCTCAGTCTCCAACTCTCTTCTCTGTCCTTAAGAATCTGGTTTCTCTTGGCTAGAAGGGAGGTTATCTACTCTTTAAGTTCAGGGGAGAGAAGATCCCCTCATAGTCATTCATACTCCTCAATGGATTCTTCAGTCTATTTGAGTGTATGGTCTTCATACGTTCTCTTCTTATGTGCCCATTGTTTTGAGAGGCTTTTGAGCTCTTTCGAGATTTTGCAAATCCTTTCGATATAATCCTTTCTACCATAGGGGGATGAGTCCTCCAGTAATTCGTTACTAGATGGATATATTTAGCATCCCTCAACCATGCAGCATTAAATTTGAAAGGACCTTTTCGTTTGTTCGTACCCCCTCTAATTTCCAAATAGATCGACCTATGGTTTGATATTCTGCCTAAGCCCACCCACTGTCTATATCCCTGACCCAAGGTTAGCATTTTCTCCTTAATGAGGAATCTATCTAGTCTTCTATAGAGACTACCCTCCCCTAATCTATTGTTTCTCAAAGTAGGTAAGATTTTTGGGGAGGGGATATCTATGAGATTATGATCCTCCAGGTTGGTCTTGATAAAATCTGAGAGGATATCTCTTTGTGCATTGTGTCCCCATGATTCTTCCAAACCGATGGAGAAATTTAAATCCCCCCCCGAGAAAGAGCTTATCCTTTTGAAGGATGTGTGAGTCTAAGAGTCTGCTCCAATATTCCTCCCTGTTGTGACAAGGACCATATATGTTGATAATCCTAAGCTAAGTATCGAGCTTTGGAATAAATGTCAGATCCTAGTTGGCCCGAACTCGCCCACACATTACAGATTCTGATGGATCGATTGTTTACCCCCAACGTGAGACCCCCGGACTGCCCTGATGCATCTAGGGTATGGAATGTCCATCCACATAGCCAAGATTCTAGGAGGTGGGTAATGACACAACCCTAGCCTAGGGTTTCTTGAAGAAATAGAATATCAAAGGGTTCTGCTGAGAGAAATCTCCTCATGGATAGTTTTTTATCAGGGCTAGCCAACCCTCTACAATTGAAAGAGAGAAATTCCATGGAGGAGGGAGCCCTTGGGTATTCACTGCTCTAAGTACACAATCGATGGAGTGTTGCTTGTCTGCTACAATCTCTTCCCCAACTTGTAGCTTAGCTTTGGATAGAGAGTAGGGTCTGCCTCTAGTCATCTTTAGAGGAGGGGAAGAGGTGATGAGGCCGATACCCAAGGTGTCAGGGGCCTGACAGTGAAACCTGGCTCAGGTGGGGTATCTGAACAATGGAGGGCTGGAATGAGAGGGAGGAGCATGTAAATGGGAATTAGGAGGAGGCTCATCAGGAAAGGATGGCTGAGTGCAGGAGATGGTGGGGGAGGAAGGTTTGATAGGGCAATCCACAGCTATGGGAGGGTTGAAGGTGTGAGCAAGGGACTGTACTGAATAGAACTAAACAGAACTAGTATCAATGCAAAGCAGAGAAACATTAGAGTAAATAGAGGTGGAGTTTGTATTCAACATACTCGTAGAGAAAGCAGCCTCAACAGCCACCCTTGCTCTGGTTAGAGGAGGAGAGGGTGCGTCAATGGGTGCCTTTCCCTGCTTCTTTCTAGTCACCTTAGTAGGCACAGGTAATGCTTCTAAATGTGCCAAATTTGCTGCCTCTTCCACCACTGGAGGGCTACCTTGAGCTTCAGATTTTTTCTGCAATGTTTCCTTCCCCTTATCTCCCTCCCTCACCTTCTTATTCAACAAACATTCTTTGTACAAGTGTCCCACTTTGTGGCAGCGTTTGCAACACCTTCATAGTCTAGGGTTTGTTTTCGGGAGAAGGTTTTCCACTGTAAGGTGATATGCTCCTGAAGACCGCCCCGAGTATCCATATGAACGAGTATCCTGGCATATGCCATCATGCCCGAAGCCATATATGATCTATCATGTTCGAGATAGGTTCCCAAAGTGTTTCTTATGCATTGAAATATATCCTCTAACCAGAATTGAAGGGGAAATCCAGGTAGTCGAACCCATATAGGCCCGACTCCTATCTATTCTTTTTCCAGGTCAAAAATAGGGTTCCAACGCTGGAGAAGAATTGGAGCCTGCTTGAAATGCAAGAAGGACGACAGGACCCAATTTGTGTGCTCGGCTCTGGAAAAGCATAGAGCGAACCAACCTCTAACAAAGATTTGTAGAGTTGGGAGGTCTACTAGGTGCTGCCCCCATACCTCCAAGGTTCACATCTTAAGCCTAGACGTTGTGTAGCTACAACCGTGAATTCTTCCAACCAAAACTCGGTCCACTGTGTCCATGGTGTCTCCCCACTAAATATCCTCCCTGAGTATGAGAATAACATCTTCGCTTTTGGCTTTCAAACACTTCCTTTTTTCCCCCGCTGTGTCAGCTCTTCAGGGGCATTCGAATTTTCCACCAGCTGGTTAGGGTTTGTATCAAGGTTCTCAGGGCATGGATGTTCGACCGTTGGGATTAGTTCCGAAAGAGGGGGTACCATCGTTAACTACTCAATGGTGGCACCTCAGGTATCGAAACTTTTGGGTTTCCCTGGGTTGGGTTGTGGATTCTCAGGGCGTTGCTTGAAGATTCACCAGAGTGAGTTGAGAGGGGGGTTTGTGAGCTAACCACCTCAGGCTTAGGATGGTGGTAGGCTGATATGACATTTGTAGCTGAGGGTGACTATGGTATCAAGGAAGGAAACAGACAGATTAGAGGAGGCTCTGAGAATGTCACTGTGGAGCAGGAAGGTCCCGAGATCAAAGATAGACCTGAAATTGTAACCAACAGGTCGCAACAGAAGGGAAGGAATTAATCTGCGGCAAAGCGAGGGGTTTTCCAGATATTGACATTCTCCAACAGGTCCTCCAAATAGTCTACTAGGTCAAGCTCCATGCATGTTCCAAGGTGTTCTCTACCAGCTGCCTCCAGGACCATCGTAACCATCACCACAGTTAGGGTATTAGAATTCAGTGGGTATGCAACGAACGGGGAGGAGGACAGTAAGCAACATTGTTACGGAGGGCTTCGATGAGAATACGGAAGCTAGGAACCGCCGCAGATGATGCAACCAAAGGGAAAACAGATGATGACAACTAGCAGTAGGTAGGGTGGGTAGGGTGTAGTCATGGAGATTGACTGTAGAAAAATCATAACCCTTTTCAGACAGTCTCCACATCTCCATGTATCTCCTCTTCCTTCACTCTTTTTCTTATCAAATTTGTTTATACATTTTAAAATATTGGATAGTTACTTATCTGGGTAGTGAGATCATTATAGTATTGTCATTTTGGTTTTTTGGTACAAAATGGAGGAACTTAGGGTTCCTAAACATTTGAGAGCAATTGTGCATAGATTGTATGAAGAGGTGAAAGTCAAAATTAGAACTTCAGCAGACATTTCTAAAAGTTTTAGAAGTGATATCGAGGTCAAGAAAAGTTTCCCACTGCCTCCTACCATTTTTGGTTTATATATCAACAAGCTTGAGAAGTGGTTGAATTCGCAAGGGGGTGACGGTATCTATTTAGGAAAGTTTGTTATAAGGCTTCTTTTCTATGTAAATGACCTTATTCTGATTGCTAAATCGACTCTTGGTTTGCAAGAGCACTTACTATCCCTTGAGCATTTTTGTAGAAGTGTGGGGTTGCAATTCAATATCAGCAAAATGAAACTAGTGATCTTCTCTAAGAAAAGAAAACATAACCAACATAAGTTCTACTTTGAAGGCACCATTCTGGAAGAAGTTGCAGATTACAAATACCTCAGAATTGACTTCAACAAAAATCTAAGCCTTGGCACAGAATGGAGGAACTTGGGGTTCCTAAACATTTGAGAGCAACTATGCATAGGTTGAATGAAGAAGTGAAAGTCAAAATTAGAACTTCAACAGGCATTTCTGAAAGTTTTATAAGCGATATCGGGGTCAAGCAAGGTTGCCCACTGTCTCCTACCCTTTTTGGTTTATATATCGACAATCTTGAGTGGTTAGATTCACAAGGGGGTGATGGTATATATTTGTGCAAGTTTGTTATAAGGCTTCTTTTGTATGCATATGACCTTATTATGATTGCTAAATCAACTCTTGGTTTGCAAGAGCACTTACTATCCCTTCATCATTTTTGTAGACGTGTGGGGATGCAAGTTAATATCAACAAAACGAAAGTAGTGGTCTTCTATAAGAAAATAAAACATAATCATCATAAGTTCTACTTTGAAGGCAACACCCTGGAAGAAGTTTGCATTACAAATACCTCTTAATTGACTTCAACAAAAATCTAAACTAGAATGGTTGTAGAAAGAAAAGAACTTTGGGGGGTTGGAAAGAATTTTATCCTTTTCAAAATAGGTGTAGAGAGGCAAAATTATGGGATTGGAAAACCACTCAAACTATTTTTGGGCTTCTAGAGATTCCGGTAATCCTCTATGGTTGTGAAATATGGGCCAGCAGTACATTCAACATGTAGTGGAGACAAATTGAGAAAATTCATAAGTGTTTGATTACAAATAAATTTAAGATTATAAGTGCAGTTCCTTATGATATCTTGTTAAGTGAGATAGGGAATACTCCTTTTGAAGTAATTTCTATGGTGCGAGTCATAAGGTATTTAAAAAAAATGAGAAAATGGAAGAGGTTAGATGGCCTAAGGTTGTCTTTAATGATAGATTGTGCAAAAGCAAAAAAACTTGGATGCAACAAAATAACAAATGCTTTAGTAAATGGGGTATTTGCTTGAACGCATGTCCCATAAACAACGAAGAGGTAAAATATTTTGTTATGGAAAAGTTCCACAAGCATACTTGGGATAAGGAGCTAGGAAGAAAGAAAAATTACTATATTGAAGTGTTTAATCTCACTCATAGTCATCAACCAAAAGAATATAGAGGCCAATATCTCTTGGAGAGCCAAAATCCTTATTGCTCAGTTAAGGACTAATTCTCATCAATTTCGTTGTGAAACATGACGCAAGAAAAGGCTAAAGGAAGTGTGGGAGGAAATAGTATGCATTTTTTGTTCTTCCGGAAAAGTGGAAACAGAAAAAAATTTCATTTTAGAATGTGAGGCCTTCAAAGAGAACAGGGAAAGTTATGCAGATATGCTAGCAGCTAGTCTTGGGATAATCTATTTAGCGAGGGGTTTGTTAAGAAGCTTGGAGCCTTTATCTTGAAGCTTCATAGAAAAAGGGCCGAATACATCAAGCAGATGAAGAAGCAATCTGTCCCATAGGCTATCTTTAGCCTCGCGGACATTAAAATAATTTCTTTCTTTCTTTCTTTTGATGTTTTTTTAAAGTAGTTTTGATAATTGTATTTTATAAAAGTACTATAAGATAAATGACTTTTTTATTTTATTTTTGTAATATTAAAGGATTGAAAATGAAATATATTTTATAGTATATTTAGATTAAATCTCAATTTAAGATATTGTTTTATTATTAATTATTTTAATCTTTTAAGTCAACTAAGTTACGGTTGTTTTGGAACTCTTCTCTTAATGTTTTTCGAGCATAGAAATAAAAATCTAAAACTTCCAAGTAATCTATTACCTTCTTAAAATTTAATGGATCAATTTTAGTTTCAGTAAATGATTATCATCACTGTTATCATCATCACCATATTGAAAATGTTACATGATGATATGATCAAGGTAAGTATCATGTATTGCTTTAGTAAGCTCGTCAAAAGGGTAATAAGATTTGAGATAAAATGTTCAAGCATCTTTTCTAGACTTTAAATTGCCATAGCCCTTAATAATAGGATTGAAATAGCATGTCCAACTAGGGGATTAGTAAGAGTCATTAAGCCCCTAAACGCTTAATGTAGGCCCTATTCTATTCATCTTCTTCTTGGAAGGATAGTGAAGATCAATAGTATAAGAAATTATAAAAGCCTTCATTTCACCATTGTGTGTGGTAATAGGCTTGGATATTTGAATTAGTATTATGTTGCCCCTTACCTTTTTATGTAAAGAAAACCTAGTACTCAAATAGCTTGGTTCTTAAAATGACTTTTTACTAGATGTTGGAGGATTTTGAATCCTTTTATTTTGTTATTAAGTTATTCCATATTGTTGAGAAGATTCAAGCAACTCATTGTAGATTGGAGGATAATGGTGAATAGCCATAACCGAAGTGTTGAAAGTGCCTAATCACAAACCAAGAAAGTTAAAACTAGCTACTCATTAGTAAGAGGGACTAAAGGTGACTAGGAAGCCTTCGTAAATATTCATTCAACCATGAGTCAGGTTGTTTGGTATTATCATACTCGAGAGTTTCTCAATGTTTTTGCAATGTATGTTAGTGTAGAGTGGATGTATTTGCAATATGCATGTGTGCTAAAGGAATTTTGAAAGGTTCAAAATTAAAAAATAAATAATGAAAATGTATAAATGCATAAAATTAGAAAATTCATACTCTTAAGTTAGAATATTAAAATTTGCATTGGGCATATATTTAAGTGAAGTAAGGAAATTTCGGCTAACTTTAACACTAAAATGCACATCTAGCCTTTATTACAAGGTCAAATTGAAAAATTCAACTTGGGAAGTGTGTTTACTTATTACTAATCTTACTACAATTTTGGATTTTTAATTTGATATATAAAAAATTATGCTCCCCAAAATAAAATAAAGTAACTCCAAATTTTATTGTTTTCATTGGGTAAAAGTTAGAATTGAGTACCTCCAAGAAATCTAGCTTCTCCATGAGCTAGACTAGGAGGGTCTATGAGTTAGGATAGATCATGTAGACTTAGAATGTGGATTTAATTTTTTTATTGGGAATATCCATGGCTTGTAGGCTAGTGTCGAGTCAACGAGACAATATTATTATTTTATAACAAACACATACAAAGAAGCTCTATCTTTGAGAAAAATTCTATTAATTTATCAAATATTGTACAACTAATGAACACCTTTCTATTAAATAATTTATACATTATACAAAAACCATCATTTAAAATAAAATTGCAATAACTACTTAGATAGAAAGAAAACATATCATGGTAAGTAATATATAATTTAAAGAATTGAGGACATGCATAATCATCCTCATCCTCCCCTTTCTCTTCATCTTATTCTTCTTCACTCAAAAACAAAAAGTCATCTCTAAAACATTTTATATCAATTTCCTTAATTCTTTTATATCAATTGCCTTAATTATCTCAACTTCATTAGCAAACAAATGTTAAGAATAGAAAGTATTATGAGATTGAGGTCTATTTTCTCATGGGGAAGTGGTATCAAAATTTTATTTTTTCTTCTTCTTCTCCTTCTTATTCTTAATTTATCTATTTACACTCTTGTTTAGAGTATTATTTCTTATCTAACATTTTTATGTAACTAGTAAACACAATAAGAACATATTAGTACATTAGATAAATAATTCAATCTCCCACAAAATTGTTAAACAAGAAATAATAATAATGAACAAAAGTTTGTGATTTTTTTTTTCATTTTTGTTGTTGTTGTTGTAAAAATGATGTTTCTCCTACAATAGAAACAAAAAGGAATGGTTTATCCCAAAATCAAAATTCCAATGAATTTTTATCATAATCATTATAAATAGAAATTCCGAACTAGCATACACATGATCTTTTACTATATTAATTTAGAAAACCCATGCTAATCTTTATACTATTCCCACAAATTTTAATAGATGATTTGTTAGCATATACTATAAGTTTGATACACATAAAATATTTTCATTTAAATAATATTATCACATATATTTTCATTATTTATGAGATTCTTCCTTCTAACCTTTCAACCATGAGTCAGGTTGTTTGGGGTTATTATCATACTTGAGAGTTTCTCACTATTTTTGCAATGTATGCTAGTGTAGAGTGGATGTATTTGCAATATGTGTGTGCGCTAAAGCAATTTTGAAAGGTTCAAAATTAAAAAATTAAAATAAATAAATAAATAATGAAAATGTATAAATGCAGAAAAATAGAAAATGCATACACTTAAGTTAGAATATTAAAATTTGCATTGGGCATATCTTTAAGTGAAGTAAGGAAATTTCGGCTAACTTTAACACTAAAATGCACATCTAGCCTTTATTACAAGGTCGAATTGAAAAATTCAACTTGGGAAGTGTGTTTACTTAATACTAATCTTACTACAATTTTAGATTTTTAATTTGACATATAAAAATTTATGCTCCCCAAAATAAAATAAAGTAACTCCATATTTTATTGTTTTCATTGGGTAAAAGTTAGAATTGAGCACCTCCAAGAAATCTAGCTTCCCTATGAGCTAGACTAGGTGGGTCTATGAGTTAGGATAGATCATTTAGACTTAGAATGTGGATTTAAAATTTTTATTGGGAATATCCATGGCTTGTAGGCTAGTGTCGAGCCAATGAGACAATATTATGATTTTATAACAAACACATACAAAGAAGCTCTATCTTGAGAAAATTTCTATTAATTTATAGAATATTGTACAACTAATAAACACGTTTCTATTAAATAATTTATACATTATACAAAAACCATCATTTAAAATAAAATTGCAATAACTACTTAGATAGAAAGAAAACATATCGTAGTAAGTAATATATAACTTGAAGAATTGAGGACATGCATAATCATCCTCATCCTCCCCTTTCTTTTCATCTTATTCTTCTTCACTCAAAAACAAAAAGTCATCTCTAAAACATTTTATATCAATTTCCTTAATTCTTTTATATTAGTTGCCTTAATTCTCTCAACTTCATTAGCAAACAAATATTAAGAATAGAAAGTATTATGACATTCATGTCTATTTTCTCATGGGGAAGTGGTATCAAAATTTTATTTTTTCCTCTTCTTCTCCTTCTTATTCTTAATTTATCTATTTACGCTCTAGTTTATAGTATTATTTCTTATCTAACATTTTTATGTAACTAGTAATCACAATAAGAACATATTAGTACATTAGATAAATAATTCAATCTCCCACAAAATTGTTAAACAAGAAATAATAATAATGAACAAAAGTTTATGATTTTTTCCTTTTTTTTGTGGCAAAAATTGTTGAGAATAGCAACAAGAAATGCTAAAAATAGAAGTGCTAAAAATAGCACTACTATAAATATTTTCGGGATACATTCCAATTTTAGTTAGTCCCTAAACTAAAATTGAGAATTAAAATTTGAATTTGATCTTAGCAGCTGTTTGTAAAATTATTGATTAATTCATATTGAGTTAATTAGTTGTAGGAAATCAAACATGAAGTCTATGTGAAGACATGAAACAGTTTCTCCATTGATTGAGGAAGTTATCCCTTGATTAAAGGAGATCATGATGGGTTGTACTTTGAGTTGTAATTAGTTAGCTCAGTTAATTGAGTTAAGTCCATTTAGATTAATTCAATCAGTTTATTGAACTAATTGTGAGTTCAGTTAGTTAATGCATACATGCATGTAACTGTTGCACTTCAGATAACTGAATATTCTCTTATAAATAACTCATGCATGTCAGTTCCTTCAGAGACCCAGTTAAGATTAGATGATGGGACAGTCTACTATCAGTTGCAGGAATATTCAATTAAGGATATCTCTTGCATGCAGAAGGAATTCATTCCTTGGAGATTACGCAATTACTTTTGAGTTTGATGAGTGTGTGATGAGGCCAATTCACACAGGTGGCAACACTGGACCCCAAGAGAAACTGTGCAAGGAAATAGGAGGCTTGGAGGGTTGAGGGAAGGCATATGTTGTGTCTATTCAGTCTATGAGCTGTATTGTAGGATTGTATTGAAAGCAGGATAGCTTGTGAGCTAATGCATTGTGTAATCTGGACATATTTCCACTTGTATGATAATACAGAGATTGGAGTTTTTAGCTGAGGCTTTCCCCAGAGTATTCTTCTGTGTTCATGTGTGATTGCTTTCTCATTCTCAGTTATATGTGTTCTATTTGATCTTGTTCAAAATCGATTAAGCTTCCGAAAGTTTGTTGTAGAAGTAGATCTTGTATTTTGCTTTAGTATATTGCATTATCAGGGGATCTACAGTGGGAATTTCTACAAAAATGATGGTTTTCCTACAATAGAAACAAAAAGAAATAGTTTATCCCAAAATCAAAATTCCAATAAATGTTTCTCATAATCATTATAAATAGAAGTCTTGAACTAACATACACATGATCTTTTACTGTATTAATCTAAAAAATCATGCTAATCTTTATACTATTCCCACATATTTTAATAGATAATTTGTTAGAATATACTACAAATCTGATACACATAAAATATTTTCATTTAAATAATATTATCACATATATTTCCATTATTTATGAGATTCTTCCTTCTAACCTTTCAACCATAACAAAAAATTCAAATGTTATTTCATTGGATACAAAAAAAATTCGAATGTTATTTCATTGGATTATTACGAGATTTGATAAAGTGAATTAGCAAATAATTTATCTATACTAATAGTTTTCCATTCTATTTATTTATACTAATAAGTTGTCATGATTTCCAATTGCATATAAAAGACAAGACATGATTTAATAGTCAAATTTGTTTGGGAACGCATTGTGAGACAATGTTAGTGCTCTTTTCTATGATATGAAAGCTCAATAACAAGGTTGTTTTTCATGTTTGATCAACTAAGAATGAATGCATGGATTTTATTAGGGAGGATTTTTTAAATAGTTATTAGTAAGAGAGGAACCAGTCGTTGGTGTGAAATGTCACGAAATTACCAAAGGTTGTAGCTTCATCATGAAAAAATAATATTTTCAAAAATACACTCTCTCTTCATTTCATTAAGAGAAAATTCACAATGAAAATGAAAATTTTTAAATTTATCTAGTGATAGAACATGTTTGAATTCTCGTTCTATTTCATTCTTCCACATTTTCTATTGCTAACATTATCATAACTATTGCAACCTTTTTTCCCTGGGAAAAATCTTAATTTCCATTCATATTTGAAAATTACATATTGTATATGCTTTAAGAAGCATATGATGTAAGTTGTGGCGAACCACCTTTAGATGTTTTGGTACAAAAAACCCCATAGGGTATACTGATAGTATGTGCATAATTACATGTCTAAACAATAAATATATACATAAGACTGTAGTGGAGAAAAAAAGTACTGGCAATAGCTCAAAAAGTCATGAAATCAGGTCTTGTCAGGCCCTTGTATTGTTTGGTCGACGTATGGGTGATGGTAGTATTGATAGAAGTCCATTCCCCTCTGTTCCTGGATCAATAATAGGCCCCTAGGCTGGATCACGACCTCCTTAGATAACTGATCGGAAATCTCGTTGCGCTCCCTGTAGATGTGATGACAAATAATGAAGTCAATTTGGGATTTCAAATGCAGTGCATCATGCAATATATTCCTGAGTGTGTGTGCATGATAGATAGATGTATTGTTGAACCAATTAATAATGATCTTGGAGTCACCAAATATTTAAATGTGCCTACACTTTTTTTCTAAAGCAAAGTGCAAAAGATGTCTTAGTGTGATCAATTCTGCAAAGTTATTAGTGCCATTGCCCAATCCCATCTGAATTTTAAAGGAATAGTTCTTTGATAGATGTAATAGTGCTCCTACCCACTTCCCCACTCCCACAACCCTGTGCTTGGGAAAATCCATTAAAATAGGCCCAAGATATGCTTCTGCCAATAACTTCAGGGGTGATGGTACGCAGAGGAGCAGGTCAATCATCATCATGAATACTGGAATGAATGGATAATACATGTGCAGAGGCCTGTGTCCAGCAAGGTTCGATATCATTGAAAATGGATTAATAACTATTTCAACCTTATCGTAACTAAGTAGATATTAAAAAGAAATTCATTACAAACTTCAATCTTTAATGAATGTTCAAATTGTGCTTATTTAATGAAATTTCAAATCTCAAGTTAATTAACCTATGTTTAAATACTACCATTAATATGTTTGGGTTAGAAATTTTGGGCAAATAGGTTATACTTGTTTTCCCTACTACGTTTTAGTTTTAAATTTTTTAGCAAAATTATATTATGTTAGTTTATCACCCACATCCCTTACATTAAAAACATAATATTTTCAAAAGCTTGTTGCTGATTCTAACCCATCAAAAGAAATATATTTTGATAAAAAAAATATTTTTTATATCCTTTAAATTGATATTCTTAATAAAATAAGATACATAGTAAAATCGGTTTAAATGTTATGTTTAATAAAATCACATATATGTATGAATATATTAAATATTTTATAGATGTCTTGGATACATTCAGAAGCTCAACAATGTGGCATATAACAAGAGAATTATATTAATTTACCTTTATAGGAAGGAAATTAGGTAGCCTTAAACAAACACTCAAGAATTTTTTTAGAATGGACTTACATAATTTGACTTAAAGTACATTTTGGGAATAGTAAGGCATGTAGCTAAAGGAGAGATATCACTAATCAAGTATGAAGGAAGAGGTCAATTGAATTGTGATATACTATCATATTTTCCATATTATAAGAATATGTATAAAAAATGGTTTATACAAATTATTTGCAATACGAAAGATTCAATAGGAAGACATAACAATAGTTTTTACCATGGGCTATTAAGGTCACAATGCAGATAAAACATTTTTTTATTTTTGCAGATAAAACATTTTTTTATTGTGTAGGGAGACTACTATTGTGAGTTATGGGGAGGGAATTTGCTCAAGGAGATTGTTCATGGACCATCAAATATTAATACAAACCTTTTCAAATAAATTAATTACATCCAAAACAGTTCATGATTAAAAAATTCCGAGGCCCATATTAATGGAAGGGCTATGATTATCCCAAAAGTAATCCTCTTTTTATCTTCCAATAATCATTCAGGGTTTGCAATATTGAAATCACAAGCCCCCACACTAATTGTCTTACATAAAGTCTTTGAAAAGCTTCTCACTCTTAACCTATATTTCCTTTTAAACTATTTTTTTTACAATAAACTCTTCCATTTTTCAAATAAGGTCCACCCAACATATGTAAAAGAACATTATTGAGAATCAATTACAGTTGTCCTCTGTCCCACATAAAGAAAACGAGTCTCTAGTTCTTAGTGTGTGTCTATATATATAAAAATGAGAATTTTGACAATTAAAATGCAATAAAATACATGGCACAGTTATAACAATTATAAAAGAGAATTTTTGACAATTATAACATTATCCAAGTTGGATATAGTTTGAACCAGATGTCCAATCACGATTAAGACGTGGTGCCCCTTCTTTCCTTTGTCATGATTCATTCGTTGTAACGCCCCCCTTGATGATGTACATTTGCAAGTTGGATATATATTCGCCTTCATATCCAATTCCAATAACTGTACGAGGCATTTAACGTTTGTCAATAATTGTTTATATGACTAGATTCACTCCCTATAGGTACTTATTGACATGTTTTAGTTATCTATATAGATATAAAAATCCTATAGTTATGTTATTTGGAGTATATATAATGTTTTAGATAACTATATAGATGTGAGTCATTAATCAATCTAATTAAGAGGCCCCATAGTAGGATGTACAATTATTTTTGGTTTCTTTATAGTATGATGTACAATTATTCTTGGGTTCATTTCTCAAGATTTATTATGTATCCATTTTGGCCTCAAGTCACTTACTTAGTTAGAATATGGACCATCCACTCTATTGAAAAGGATATAATAATTAATGATCCAAAGAAATGAAGCATGGAAATCTACTTGAGTAATGAGGTTAAAAAGATGATGAGAATGAGATAAATCCTTAGAGAATCTTGTTTACTTCTAAAAATGTTGTATTTTCTCTTAAGAATAAGGCCTCAGATACAAGGACATTATAAAAACTTCCATTTCATCCTTGTACAAAGGGACAATATTAGACCCTTTGATGTAACACAATGGTCTTAAAATACAAACTCATTTCTAATACATTAAAATATAAAGTAATTAAATCTTAAATTAAATAATCAAATAATAATAATATACATTAATAAAATCATAAATATGTTTCTTCATAACCTAACGTTCATAAAATATAAAATAAAAGTTTTTTTTTATCATAATGATTAAAGTAACAAATAATAATAAAGTATAATAATGAAATTATAGTTTTTTTTGGTGGATTTCTGTATGCATTAGTTGGGTTTTTTTTGCTTGTGTTCTCTAAGCTCTATCTTATTGTCGCTCTAGGCTATGTTTTCCTGCTACATCCTAGCGTTTGATAATATCCAAATCTATGCAGAAGTCAAACACTCTAGTTTGTTAGTCAATGCAAGAATAAAGGATGAGAAGCTGATGCGGAGCAGGGCGAGGGCAGAGGCAAAAGATGCGCCCCCCACATCTAAAACCAAGCCCAATAGCAAGCCCAAGATGCTACCGTGACTTTCCATTAAATCGCCCCCCGTGAGGCTAGAAATGCAATTCAACAATTGGAAAATCTGGAAGCCAATTATAGGTAGGATTTCTCTGATTCAAAGATAATCGAAGATTTTCAGTCAATGGATTCATGACCCGGGTCATACCAGGGGCAAGAGGAAGTAGTATTTTGGTGCTCTCTTTTTATACTGGCAAATGAAAAACTTTTTGGGAAGGGTCCTTATAAAGAAGCACGCTAATAGATATAACATCTTTGTAAGCCTTGAAGATGTCAAATGAGTCCAAAGAAATCAATGGGTGTGCCTTGAAAGAATAGATGCTAGGTTGGATCATATTGAGAAACATATCTAGTGTGTCCCTACCATATCAACACCTACAAGCTCATGTGCCAAAGACCAATCCTTGTTACTTCATCAAAATCCAAGTTGCAAAAATTTGGTCATAGTTTTTGTTTTATAAATTTGGTAGTAGATACTTTAATCATGCTAAGACTATTCATAATGTTAGAATTTTGGACAAATCATTCCATAAGTAGGTGGAAAAAAATATCTAGTTTCCCACTAGGAAGATTGAGACCACCTAATGATAAACACGGTTAAGATGGATGACTAACTAATGTATTTGGTTTTCATGATTTTGTGAGGCAAAAAAATATTAATCTGCCAAAAAAATAGAAGTTATAGTTGCACATCTTCAAGGAGACAATATCCATAACATATAGAATACTCGTTTTTATGATAATAATTAAAGTTATGTATTTTTGGATATATGAGACCAATTGTATACTTACACATAATAAGCGTATCATTGTATACAACAATTAGGTAATATGCTTGGGCTTTGTGATTAACGTACTCTTCCCCTTTAAATAAGTGTTTTCTTCAATGCTTGATTAGATATAAAAGATTTTAAGAAGATCTCAATTTCCTGTTGGGAATTTCTGCTGATTCCAAACAAAACTGAACAGAGAACAATGCTCTGTTTCTCCCAGGAAATTAAAAATTTGTTTGCTGAAGAGCAGAGTTCACACATACACAGATAACACTTTGTATTTATTAATAAAACAAACTGCTATTACAAAACATCTTCCTTCTTAACAGAGGGATTCACCATTTTCCAAAAGGAAATTTACTCTGTCTTTCCTGCAAAATTTTTACACTGCTGTGTAAAAATCTCATTCACTGCTGTAAAAATTTTTTACATTTCAATGCCCATTCACCCTCTACGTATTACACTGCATTACATTGCATATTAAAAAAAACATTACCCTCACGCTGGTGCGCCTATTGGGTTTTCATTCTCCACATTTCATATGCAATAAAAAAAAACATAACGTACATAGTTTTTATTGTCCGCAAAAACTAGAACTACACCGTAAATAAAAAAAAAACATAAAAATTAAAAAAATACCTATGCCCATACTTCCCATGAATTAAACAAATAGTAAAATTAAAGTTTTACCAACCTTTACTGACCAGAGTAAATTCATTAATTACTTTACTGTTAAACCTGGCGGTCAAAAACAAAAACTTTCACTCCACGCAAGTTCATTTTTGCAAGCTTGTATCAACCGTTGATCTGCCCCTCATTGATCGGACGACTGTTGACAATATCACATGGACTTTTCTTACCGAAGTTTACGCTCCGGGAAAAAAGTGGTTTTCAAAAAGTACTTGAGCCACGTGTCGATTGGTGTAAACTATCGCTGCTCTCGGGAGGAAAACCACCTTTCAATGAAAAGCGGTGCGATAAGGCTCAGCGGTTTTTTGAATCAAATGCGTTGCACGACAGTTGAAATTATATTTTCAACACTCCCCTTTAATTTCAACTTATAGGTTATCAGTCATACCCAAACATTTCCTCAAAAATTCAAAACTTTTCTGCCCCAATGGTTTGGTCAGAATGTCTGCAACCTGCTCCTGAGTCCTGCAATGTTTTAAGACAATTTCTCCATTGTTTACCAAT
>APFE031401159.1:8755-42413 GCA_000404065.3 Pinus taeda
AACATTAGTATAAATAAAAATAATGTTGATAGTTATATTATTTATTATTAAACCAATAAAAAAAATATTAAATATATAAATCTAAATACATTCTATTGTATAAAAAAGAGATTATAATATCTAAAACATTAGTATAAATAAAATAATGCTGAAAATGATAAATATTATTGATAATTAAATATTATTCGACAAAAAGAAAAGAAAAAAAGACCCTAGACAAAGAAGGATAAAACTAAGAAGAGAGAGTGGGAATCCAACAACTGCTAATTTTCCAGCCATCGTCCCTATTAATATTACTAGAATACCTCTCAATTTCAATGGCTTCCTTAAACTTCCAATGGTGGAAATGAGGAATATTAGCGATAACCTTAGCCTCCTCAATGCATATATGATGCTTGGTCTTCTCTGCATGTTCGGCTAAAGCTGAAGATTTGGTCCTCCCATGCTTGATATCAGCAACATGTTCCTTGATCCTCTGGTTAATAGAACAACCAGTTTCACTAATGTATGAGGTTCCACAAGAACAAGGGATGATATAAACATCTTTCATATCCATAAGATTTACGTGGTCTTTAATATACTTAAGGGAACTTCTAATGGTGTTGAGGACCATTGCATCCCTCACCACCACCTCCACAACTAACTCTATTATTGGTAATATAATTTCGATGTGGAGTTTTGCCAAATTCCAACACAGATGGCAAGAAATTGTTGTTTCTAAGTCCCCTTCCTCCACACAAAGCAATTCAATTGTTTCAAAGGAAGTCTTCCCATCTCCCATGAGGAATTCAGGTATCTTACTTTACAGGTAAATCATTATACCACACAACAACTCAATATGTCAAAATGAAAGAAAGCAAATATTTCAACACAACAACTTCTTCAAGCACCAAGGACTTAGGTGGCTAGTATAATTTATGCCAAAGATTTATAGAGGGTATATACAATAAAGTAAGAAAGTGATATTGTGGGGGAGAATTCTTTACTACTAACAAAAAGTTCTTAAACCACAAAACCATAAAATTCTCAACATTTGAGCATGGAAATAGTAGACCCCCCAAAAATTTGAAATTAAATAAGGTGCTCACATGAAGATGATGCCCTCAAAAGTGGAAATCGGGCCATCACAAATGCACACCCACTGAAACACATGTGTTATCCTAGGAGAATGCATGCATTCATAGGCATCCAAGTTTAGCAAGCCCTAAGATGTGAACCAAGATACCAACTAGGCCATCAGGTTAGCATGGATCACGAGTGAATGTACAATCCTAAGAATGTGCACACACTCTTAAAAATATGCACACCTTCCTAAGAACATGCATGTGTTGCTAGGAATGTGCAGACCTTCTTAAGAAAGTGCATGTGCTCTTAGTAACACACACAAATTCTTGTGCGACTAGTTTTTATGTGCCCAAAACCTTATTTTTTGTGATTTTGGGATCACAATATATGTTTTTAAGGGTTATTGGGAAAAATTATTCATCCTTTGTCTACAACTATTTTCCAATCAATGACATACATATTCCTTTTGTTCTAGGTAAGAAGTCTAATGGGTTTTTTTCTTTTTTCGTTTCCTAAAATTTTAGTCCAACATTGAGAAAAATCCTTAATCATACCTTAAACAAAATCACCATATCGAATTGTAGAAAACTTGGTTACCATCAAACCTAGTGAGAACCCAACCCTGTGATGTATTAGTTTTTGGTAGCATCATAAGTGCTCTAGTGTTGAAAATTGGTGGAGAGGCTAAAGTACATGAGTTCTAAAGAACCCAAAAACCATTTGGTTAAATTCCACCCAGATTATATTTTATTAAAATAAATAATATTTTTAATGGAGTTCCTAAGTCTAAGCTTAGGGAAATTAAAATATTAATAAGTATTAATCAAAATATGGTTAAGAATGATCTAGAAGGTAGATCAAGTCATGTTTTCATCTTAGTTGTTGATTAGAGACTTAATCTCGATCGGTGAAGTATCAATAGGAAATGTATAAGATGGAGGTTTGGGGTTCATTTGGAAACACACACACACAGAACAAATTGATCTAGAATTCGATTTCTGGGGCTAGGAAGCTGAAAAATTCAAACTAGGTGATCATTCTATAACACAGGGGTAGTGAGAATCGAGGAGAATGAATTTCCAAATAACACTGATAGAGAGGTGAAGAAAGCTTGCAGAGAGGCAACAAAGTAGCCAAGAGAGTTGATGCT
This sequence comes from Pinus taeda, assembly GCA_000404065.3. Classification (NCBI taxonomy): domain Eukaryota; kingdom Viridiplantae; phylum Streptophyta; class Pinopsida; order Pinales; family Pinaceae; genus Pinus; species Pinus taeda. The sequence continues at coordinate 10,971 of APFE031401159.1, forward strand.
AGGCAAGTATGGGCCCACGTTGAATTAATGTAGAGCTAGAAAGGACTGCGTAGAGGGAAAAGTTGCCTGTCATGTAGAAGTTGGAACTACCGGAAACAGTCGGAACTATCGAGAACTTCCAGAACAGCCAGGATAGTTGACACAGAGGGCAAAGGAGATGATGCAGGGCCTATGCAGGGCCAGCACAAAAGTAGCCTGCATTGGCCAGTCTTGTGCCAGATTAGCCAAAATTCTGCCAGGTGAAGTGAGGTAAAACTCATTTAGGTTTTCCACCAATATTTTCTCTATAAAGGATTGCTAGATGAGCATCCTAAATTTCTATTCAGATATTTCTCCTACCTAATATTAAACCCTTAGAACTATTGCACCGATTTTCCCACATTGGGTTTTTCCGAGGACTATTGTGTCCAAAAATAAGTGTGTCCTATGTGTCTTGTTCTTTGCTCTATTTTCTATTTCATGAGATCAAATATTTAATTAGTGTAGGTTGTAGAAGTAATATGCTTCGGTATTCAAAATAATAACTTGATGATTGTAATTTAAAAATAAAGTAGGTGAAGTAGATTCAGATTTGTTGCAGTAGGGGTTCCTTCAGTGTAGGAATTTTCGCATAGTATCAGAGCATTGATGTTGAAATAGGAAGAGAAGATCCAATGCTGAGCAGTGAGGCCGAAAGCTTCACTTGGAAGAAATTCAAATCCCCTTCAAGGGATTGCGCAGTCCTTGTCAAGAAGTAGATCCGAGGAAATCTATCTCTGAGTGAGACGACGGCGAGGTATGATTTCTAGTTCGTGAGTTTGCAGAGGTAGAGGGAGTGATGCAGAGCCTCAACACAGTGCTTGAAGGGTGTAGTTTCTATCGGGGCATAAATCCTCTAGAAAAGAATGAAGACATGTAGAAGGAGAATTTTCTCCTCAGAGAACTTTTCGCCAGAAAGTTTGAATTTCTCACTTGTTGAGCAAGTGAGTAGTGCTAAGCAGTGACTAGAGGAGTAAGTTCGACAATTGGGTGAGATGGCACCACATGGGCTCAGAGATCAGGATAGGTTGGATGGAGCCTCCAACTATGTCATATCGAAGACCAAAATATTAATTGTTCTGGAGGAATATGATCTTGAGGTTTACGTCAAGAGTATGCTTGTTCCTGCTGAAAACAATCAAAAGAACAAGTACAAGGCAGAGTAGGGGAAGGAAAAGAGGCTCATTCTCGATGGAGTTTGAGATCACATGGTCTCACACTAGCAGGGCGAGGCTACAACCCGAGATATGTGGGAAGCCTTGTCTTCTCTATATGAAGGCTCTTCTGAACAACAAAAGGTGTATTTAGAGCAAAATTTGCAGCAGACTTTGATGCAGAAAGGAGAAGGGGTGAACATCTATCTTCAACGTGTTCAGGGCACTAGAGACTAGCTTGCTGCAGTGGGTTCCACTCCTCAGCTAACCACGATGGTAAGGATATCCCTGAATGGAGTCTCAGATGAATGGAAATTTTTCGTCCAAAGCATATTAGGCAGGGAAAAACTACCATCATGGGAGGAGATGTAGACAACTCTTCAATAGGAGGAGTTAAGGAGGGACCTAGTAAAGGTCAACCACAATAGCAATAGTGGGAGTGGCACAAAGACGAAGGAGGAGGAGGAAAACACATCTCTAGAATCGAAGGGACAACATAAGATGAAGTGAAAAAAGGACATTTTGAAGGTGAAATGTTTCAATTGTGGTGAGATGAGCCATTATGCATCCCAATGTCCTTTGAAGAAAAAGGATAAGGATGAGAAACATGATCCTAAGGCTACTTCAATAAATATTGATGAAGATGAGTTTGCCATGAGTGCCCTTGCATCTCTAGGAGGGAGATGGGGTGATATTGAGCTGTAGTCGGGAGGACTACATTTGGGCAGGATCCTTGAGGAGTCCATCTCTTGGATCAATTCCTTGCTACAGAAGCGCAAAATTTAGCAGCAGTGAGATGGAGTTAGTGTTAGATGATGTAGTGGATTGTTTGGAGGATAGATGTAGTAGCCTGAGACCAGGCGCTGATCAGCATAGAGCAAGGTTGGCAGTAGTATAGTTGGCACAGTGCAAAATTCAACAGTAGCGTAGAAGATTCAAAGGGACAAAGACTAGAGAAGTCAGATTCCAACATCCATGGTATTATATTGAACACAATTAAGTTCAACTAATTTTGGATTTTTTTTAGTTGCTTCTCTCAGCAACTGAGTTGCACTATGGATGCAGTGTTAGCAGTGGCAGTGCTAGCAGCATAGCAGATGCAACATTTGAGAGGAACTTGTAGTATAGATGCAAAAGTGGCAGTGGCAGTGTCATGGAAAACAATACAGTAGTAACATCAACACAATGTTGGTGGTAGCAACAGTGCAAAAAGGAGGTGCTTCAAAAATAGAGCAACATGCACGTGGATATTGTTGCTAGAGAACTTTCCTCGCTAAGAGGGACTGTTAGTTTTTGGTAGCATCATAAGTGCTCTAACCTTGAAAATTGATGGAGAGGCTAAGGCACATGAGTTCTAAAGAACCCAAAAACTGTTTGGTGAAATTACACTCAGATTATATTTTATTAAAATAATTAATATTTTTAAGGGAGTTCCTAAGTCTAAACTTAGGGAAATTAAAATATTAATGGGTATTAATCAAAATATGGGTGATAATGATCTAGAAGGAAGATCAAGTCATGTTTTAATCTTAGCTGTTGATTAGAGACTTAATCTTGGTTGTTGAATTCTCAACTGGAAAAGTGTAAGATGGAGGCTTGGGTTTCATTTGGAAACACACACATAGAGAATGAATTGATCTAGAGTTTGATTTATGGGGCTAGGAAGCTGAGAAATTCAAAATAGGTGTTCATTCTACCACACAAGGGCAATGACAATCTAGGAGAAGGACTTTTCGAAGAATACTGACAGAGAGGTGGAGAGAGATTATAGAGAGGCAACATAATAGCCGAGAGAGTTGACGTTGGGCCAGTTTGCGCCCACAAAGTCTTGACTCAAAGCCAAGAAGGACCGTGTAGAGGGAAAATTTGTCTATCACGTAGAAGTCGGAACTGCAGGAAACAACCGGAACTGCCAGGAATTGCCAGAATAGACAGGATAGCTGATGCAGAGGGCAGAGGAGCTGATGCAGTGCCAGGGCAGAAGTAGTCGAGGTTAGCCAGTCTTGTGCCGGATCAGCCGAAATTCTGTTGGGTGAAGTGAGGTAAAACTCAATCATATTTTCCACCAATATTTTCTCTATAAAGGATTTCTATATGAGCATCCTAGATTTGTATTCATGTGTTTCTCTTGCGTAATAATAAACCCTTAGAACCATGGCACCAATTTTCCCACATTGGGTTTTTATGGGGACTATTGTGTCCAAAAATAATGTGTCTTATGTATTTTTTTCTTTGCTCTGTTTTCTATTTCATGAGATCAAATATTTAATTAGTGTAGGTTGCAAAAGTAATTTGCTTCAGTATTCAAAAGAATAACTTGATGAATGTAATTTAAAAATCAAGTAGGTGAAGTAGATTCATATTTGCTGCAATAGGGCTTCCTTCAGTGTAGGAATTTTCCCACGATGGTGAAACCACAACTTAGAATAACCAAAACCCAACCAAGAATAAATAATTTCCATTGATGAAATGGATTTATCCTTTTCTACTTTGAGGGTATTGATACAGGATCTGCAAAACACAAGAGATCCCTAGAAATTGTCTCTTACAAGTTCATTAAATTCAATTGTATCATCCATTTCCAATGGGTAGTGCTAGTTAACCAATATTTCTTATTACGAACCTAGGATGTATGAGCACTATAGAACTAGTCTTAATAAAAACAAAATTAGAGACATTAACATTGTTTAACAAGAGTTTTTGTTGGTTTTCACTTACCCAAGGGATGACAAATGTTTGCGAGTAAATGAAAGACACATTTGTATGGACTGGTGCACATACCAACCATTTCAATACAATTGGATGGATAGGCAATTCATGGTATTTGATAAACCTCCTTATAATAGTATGGAGGCACCTCTGTATTTCTTAAGAAAGTTATGCGAAAAGTTCAGGCTAGGATTCCATATAAACTACTTTGACATGGGAGAAACCCAAGGGGTGGGTCATGATTCGGTGCCTTTCAGACCATTGGTCCATGGAGTTAAGAGATAAGGAAGCAGGGCTATATGAACTCACTAAAGGAGATGTTCCAAGGGCAAGGTAGCAGAGTGTATTTCAAATGTTTGGGACAGAGAGGTGGAAGGTTTTCACTCAGGGAAAGAGAGCAGTTAAGGATTCTCAAACCGATATAATGAATGAGGAAGGAAGATGCAACTGAAACTAAAGGGAAATTAAGGATCCTTCAATCTGGATTACTTGCTAATTCAGCTTAAACTAAATAGAAATTAAGGATTCTTTAATTTAACTATGAAAATAAAACATTCAAATGCTTAACTGTTAACACAGAGTGTATTTTAAACAACTTTTTAAATATGTTTCCAAGTTAAAGAGTTTAGATTGAGATACATATATGACTGTGAATAACTTTGAGAAATTAACAAAGATACAAGAAAAATAGTTTTTTGGAATACGCTCAACACATGAATCCCTGGAACAATCTGATCTTTATTGATTAGTCCATCTTGCTGGCTCTTCAATTGGTACAGTAGCCTTTCATTCTTCTAGATCAAGAAGCCTACATAAATGTATCCACCCTACATACTTTGAATTGTGAAGTATTTATACATAAGGTTTTTTACAAAATATCTCAAACTAACTTCAGATTTAATATAGGAAATAAAATATTTTCATTACAGGAAGATAGAGATAGCTAATGAACTATTTCATGTTGTCCCTTTTATTCTGGTACCGCTAGATTTTATGGATTTAGGCCCTTTATGCTCCCTTCTTGTTTTGATTTCTTACGCTGGAATCTTCATTTACCTTTGTCTTTCATCTGATACTCTTCGACACTGATACTCTTTGACCCTGCTAACATATCTTCATGTTCTCACCTGGTTGTTTTCTTTGTACCCTTTTACTGCATTTTTCTTACAGTAAATCATTTAATTTCCATCATGGATTTTAATCTCTTATTCATTCAGGGTCACGTAATTTGATTGTCAACGTTCTTATGTATATTTCATCTGCCTTGGTGTCATAATTCATTTCCTCTGGTTTTGAATTTGACTTTCAGAGGTTTTGACAGAGGTTTTCAAAGAAACAGGAAGTTTTCGGAAGGGTTTGGTCACAGTTTTTTGAATTTAAAGTGATTTTTAATTAATTTGTAGTTAATTAAATCACTTCACAGACTGAATTCTTTCAAATTGAAAGGGTCGTTTGTCCACTTTGTTCACAGACATATGGAGTTTAGGTGATTTAACTTCAACTTGGTGCCTCGGCCACTACAGACGTTTGAATGGGTTTAGTACAGATCGAGAGGTTGATTGGAGTTTTTGTAGCATCTTCAGGACTTTAAATGGGGCCTATTGGTAGTTTTTAGGTTTGCATGTATCGGACTGGTTCGCTGAGGTTTTACAAGGAAAATGAGTGAAAGAGGTGAAACAGGGCTTCGTGGCTTCTTTGTGGAGCAACGGTCACTTTTGGCGGAAATTTCATGTTTATGAATGGTTGGTGGTTTATTGGGTTGGCGGGGAGGTGGTTTTACAAGGTGTTGCACCGCTTTAGTGAGGAAGGCAGCATTTAGGAGGGGCAACCCGATCTGCTCCAATGTTTGACACATAGCAGTCAGGGGGTCGGGGAAAGGTCAGTAATCGGGCGTGGCCGATATCGCTATGGACTATCGGATGAGGGGGGTGTTGATCAGACAGGATTCAGGTGAGGGAATCGCACGGGCAATAAATCAAAATCTTTCGGGGGGGGGGCATGGCTTTAATCTTCAACGGTATGGGATTAGTTTAGGACTTAATCATTGGATTAGCATATCGACCACTGCTTAATGACATGATTAGGCAATCGGGTGGGGTTAAATGATGGGTTTAATATATTTATTAGGATATGGGGTAAAACGTATAGTTTATAACTAAACCAGGGGTTGGGTTATTTATATAAAGGATTTAATTAATATACGGGAAAAGGTATATGGGGGTTTCTATAATTAGGTTAGCATGTTAATATGAAATGAATGTGTGGGAATGGGTGTACCCCTAAGTAAAAAGGCAATGTTTGTGCACACACTTTATACTTAGGATAAAATATTTTTGTGGGTTTTGTGAATGAATCAAAATTACATGGGGGGTTTTAACTTTTCCTAGGTAAATGGATTTTAACCTCACAAAAAGGGGTTTTGTTAGGATAATGGGGGGAAATGGAGGGGAATGAATTGTTTGTAGGGGATTTTAACACTTTATTTCCTTAAGTCATTGATCTAAGGGTCTGGTCCCTCAGAAGTTAGATAAATGCTCTGAGCCTCTTTGACTTAAAGGTTTTGAGTACTAGAACTTTACTTGTGAATGGGGGAAATTAGTAAATAAAGGTGTGAAATGATTGAGGGGAAGTTAATTAAATCAACTTGCAGACCATTGTTCTTGCTTTGTCTACTACTCATGCACATTGAAAGATGTGTTCAAACATGACATAAGAGCTTTTGTGCCATCAACTTGACACTTTTGCAACCTTTCTTGTACTTACCCATTACTTATCTTACCATTTTTTCTTCATTTTATTTGTGTGCATTTAGGATAGCAAACCCTTATTATTCCTTTTTCTTTTGTAAAGTAAACTATCTAATTCTAACCTTATATCATCCAAGGGCCCAATTAAACTGATGAGCTCCATTTATTATCTCTACCTATCTAATGATTTGCCAAGATTAAACTGTTTGGTCAGATTTTATTCTCTAACTATAAACATGAAATTGAAAGCATGAAATAGCCAAGATTAAACATTTTGACTACCATGGATTGTGGCATGAATTACAAGCTGCACACAATCATTATTAAGCATAAAGTAAATAGTAGTGGCATTTAGATTTGCACACTTTCATGGACTCTTTTTATTTTTGGGGTTCATTTATTTTAATTTTTTGACATTTTCTTATTCTTTTTTTCCTTCGATTTTTCTTTTAGGACATACCCTCTTTACATTTTTTAATCTATTAATATGAACTACATTTGTAAAAAGAAAAGGTATGCACAATATTACAAGGCTTAATTCAACTAAGTCAAAATTATGAATCCTATCACTATAGGACTCTAACAGTGGCTCCACTTGGGGATGGAATTTGCTAGTGAAATTCCAAGAACTCTACAGATCAGTAGCCTTTGACTTGTTGCCTTTAAATCCTTGGAAATTTTCCTTTTGTAAATTTGCATTATTTATACTTATGGCAGTGAATGTTCTAAAGCTTAGGGCCTTCTGTATGGGCTTCAATTTTGAAGGATTACCATCCAATCCAATCTACACACTGCAATGATATTTACAATGATTTTGAAAATAAAACGAACTACTGTAAGTCAATGGAAATATAGTGCTTTAGCATCCTACCATTAACAGGTCCTCCTAGTAGGTCTGATCCATCAATGTTTCTTAAGAAAAAGGCATTGTTGCCTCTGTAGCTAGAAATAAGATAAGTTCCCTGCCATAGAAAATCAAATTTTCCATGTTTTCCTTTATATTCCCTCTTTGAATCCCACTTTAACACTTTGCCTCCTATGTGAAAATCATCTGCTTTATTATTTTTATCAAAGAATTTCTTGATTTTTTCCTAGATTATATGTGATTTTACATAAACCTCTTCTCTATTTTACTGCATCTGTACTGTTTGGTTTATTCTTCTTTGAATGTCATTTGGTTCCACCTATTGTTCCTGAAGGATTTTTATAACTAGCACTCCCAAGGATGATGCAGAAACTACATCCATCCCATAAACCAGCTGATAGGGTGATGTTCCAATGGACTTTTTAGAAGTTAATCTATTTACCCATAGGGCATTGACTAACTTCTTATTCCATGTATTTTTATTATCCTCCATTAGCTTTTTGATAATGATGACCAGGCTTTTGTTGGATGACTTTGCTAGTGCATTACCTTGAGGGTAATAGGTTGTGGAATGGCCAAGGGTGATATGGTATTTATTACAAAAATCTATCATTCTTTTGGACTTAAAGGTTGCTGCATTATCAATAATGAGCTTCTGGGGACACCCAAATCTTGAAAGGGTATGACTTTCTAGGAAGTAATTATGACAGCGTTTGTGGCTTGCCTAGAAGGTATGGCCTCTATCCATTTGGTAAAATAGTCAATGGTTTTTAGAATCCACTTATGCTGACCTAAGGATGGGGGGTGTATTAATCCAATGAAGTCTAACCCTCATTGTTGGAATGGAATATCAGTGGAAATTGGTTTAAGGGGTAAAGGTAATAGCTTCCTTTTTCCTTAAAAAATATGGCATTTGTGATAGGAGGTCACATGTTTTTTGACATTTGCAAACAAAGTAGGCCAGTAAAAACTAGCCCTCAGAATCTTGTCAGCAGTACTTTTCTAGTACAAGTGTCCTCCATAGTCCCTTGCATGAAACTCTTGCAAAATTTTGTCCACCTCATCTTTTAATAAACATGTCGAGAGAATACCACCAGTGTCCCTCCAAAACAATGCATTATCTATAACAAAATATCTTGATGACTTCAGTTTTAAGAATCTAGCTTTGGTTTTTGCCAGTCTAGGAGGAGCTTGTAAATTTAGTAGTACAAATGTAATATCTGCATACCATTATGACTCAGTAAAGGAGTCACCGATCTATGGAGTCGCCATTTCCTCCTGATCATCCAAAACACAAATGAAGTTGATATGAAGGGCTTGACAGTTCGATTCAGCCATGAGCTTGGCTAAACCTTGGCCCTTGATGAGCTTGGTAGGTTTTATCTCAATGTCATATTCCAATATGGTGGCAATCCACTTGCCTCTTTTTCCTTCAGGCCCATTTTGAGTCAAAATGTCCTTAACTATAGAGTTTGGAACATAAGCAATGATATGAGAGTATAGAATGTATACTCTAAAATCTTTTATAGATTTAACCAAATCCAATGCCGATTTTTCCATGATATTGTGTTGTAGTGGGGCATCTCTTAGGGATTTACTAAAGAATGTTATTGGTTTTTCATATCCCTCATTGTTCTTTTGCAACAAGACTGCTGCTATGGTGTGTTTTGAAGCAAATGAAAAAATAATAAAAACTTTGTTAAAGTTAGGATTAATCATGACTGGATTCTTGGTTAATGCTTGCTTAATAGCTTCAAAGGATTGTTTGGCCTCCAATGTCGATTTAACTGATGAGTCCTTTCAAAGCATGTTATTTAATTCCCTAATTAATTATGCTACATTTGAGATAAATCTCCTAAGAAAGTTAATCTTACCTAAAAATGATTGTAGCTCTTTTATGTCTTTGGGATGGGAAATGGTCAATATGGCTTCTACTCTAGTAGGGTCAATCCTAATCCATATTTTGATATGATGTGTCCTAATATCTTTCCCTCTTCTAGACCGAAAAGAGTCTTTTTAGGATTTAAAGAAATCCCAAATTTCCTACATTTGATAAATACTTTTCTGAGATGCTCTAGATGCTCATTATTTGATTTAGAGAAAACTGTGATATCATCCTGGTATACTACTAAGAAATCATGGATTTCTTTAGCAAAAGCTATATCCATGGCTCTCTCAAATGTGGCACCTGCATTCATTAATCCAAAGGGAATCTTCAAATACATGAAAGTGGCCCAAGGAGTAGTAAAAGAAGTTTTAGGTTGGTCCTTAGGTTGGACTAGTATCTGGTTATAGCTAGAGAATCCATCTAACAATGAAACCCTATATGAGCCCATTACCCTTTGTAATATATGGTCCATTTTGGGTAAGGGGTAGTTGTCTTTTCAAGAAACCTTGTTCAAGTTTCTAAAATCTGCACAAAGTTTAATTTCACCCGTCTTTTTCCTAGTTGTCGCTAAGTTTGAAATCCAGTCTGAGTATCTAATGGGTGCTATTATTTGAGCATCAAACATCCTTTTAACCTATTTTTCTATGGATGACATAAGAACTGGTTTTATCCCTCTAAGTTTATGTTTGAAAGGTTATGATCTCCTTTCAGAGGTATTTTATGTTGGATTATGCTGGTGTCATAAGAGTTTAAGTCTTCATAACTCCAAGAAAATACATCCTAGCAATCTTTAAACAGATTTATATATTTGACCTTTTCCTCTAGGGGCAAGGCTTTAGATATCTTAATGAGTTTTGGATTATTTTTAGTTCCTATATTAACTTCTTCTATGTCAGCTCTTAGAGTTTCATTTTGGGCTTTCTAGCTACATCATTAGAGTCAAACAAATCCTCTAAAGGTACTAATCCTTTAGGCAAAAAATTATCTTTCAAGTTAAGGATCTCAGGATCATCGTCCATAATTTCATCTATCTCTACATTTTCTAAATTATCTATTTCTACCTTAGTAAATTTGGTTGGTTTATGTACATCAAAAATATTTACATCTAAGCTATTTTCTATATTATTGTCTATTGTGCAGTCAGTATCTATTTTACAGTTCCAAAATTCACCTTCATTATTCAAGAAATCATATATTTGAGAATCCTGGGAAATGATTTGCCAATACCTAAGGTTATCTAGTATAACAGGTCTGTGTCTGACTTTTGTAGTGTACTGATGGTTTGGCTGAAATGGCAATTTACATGTACTAGCAAAGGTAGCCAAACTATGGGCCTGCATGTTTTTCTTTCTTGGAATGGCAGCAAAATTTCATTCCAGGAGGTCCTTGACCAAGTCTAAAACAATATCCCTATATCTACCAAGCCTAGGATTGTTGACAAAATATTCACCACTATTCTGTTTCATAATAAGCTCAGATTCTCCCATGATAGAAACTCTTTTGGCTCCCAATTTCCTAACCAATTGTAACCCTAGAATCAGGGCTTCATATTCAGCCATGTTATTGGTACATATAAAATTCAATCTGAAGGCATGACCCTCAGCATGGTTGTTTTCCATATTATGAATCTAGACTCTTGCACTAGCCCCTAACCTATTTACAGACCCATCAAAGTCTAAATGCCAAAGTGAATCATGGAATATGTTCTCACTATCAGTTGTTCTGTACATAAGGTCTTTGGCTATGATTTCCTTTTTATCAGTTTCTTCATTGTATAAGATGAAGGAATCCATATCTGAGTGCATGGAGTAGATAGGAAAGTTTTGGGGCTTATCCTCACTACTAACCATGTAATTCATCAATGTTTCCCTATATAATTTTCTCGGTTGGCTAAAAACTGATATGGTGGCATAAGACATATCCAACTGCAAAGATCCCTGTAGTTTTGCTCCCCATGAGCAAGGTAGTAACATTCCATATTTCGATAGGATATCTACAACTACAATGTTCATTAGAATTCTCTTTGCAGGGCACTACACAAGAGTTAGACATAAGTCTTTGATCAGACCCAGACACTTAACCTGACTGGAGTCAAAAGAAAATAAATCGTTATAAGGCCTGGTTATGTCTAGGTTCAATCTTTCCATTATTGCTTTTGGCATGAGATTGTGGGATGCTCTTGAGTCCAACATAGCATTGTGAAATTTTTTATCATGAATGTTTAAGATGATGTAAAACAAAATAATTGCCCCTTGTTTATGAATTCCATTGGCCTCAGGGCCAAACAATAGTTCACATTGGTCATCATTCAAATTAACAGAATATTCTCCCTCTCCTATGTTCAAAGTCTCGATTATTTGCGACCTATAAGTTTCATTTTTTACCAGTTCTGTTAGAGGAACTGATATCTTTAACTTAGCTATCTCATTTTTAATATTGAAAGGGAGTGGAGGTTTGTTTATTTGATTCAGATATTCCTTTATGTGTGCAGTTTGTGTGTCTTTGTCCTGTTTCTCAGTGGTAAGGATTTTAGTTCGTGTTTCTACTGTTTTACCTTGATATTTTTTATCTTGCTTGTTTTCAATGATCAGATCTGTTTGGGTTTAATTAGAGGTTATATTTAAAATCCTAGGGGTTAAATTTTCAGGTGTTCCCATAGGGAGAATTTGCAATACTTTTTTACTTGGATTTTGTTTTATTATCTTAGTCTATGTTTGGATGGATCTTTTAATGGGAATTTCATTATTATTCCTACTTCTCAAGTTATATTGTTTATTCACATCATACATAGCTCACTCATACCCTTGTTTGAAATCAAAAGATTCACGAGAACCTAATTGTAACTGCTGGAGCATATATAATTCTTGTTCTTCTTGGGTAAGAAAAACATTGCCTTCTTCTGTGGTCTCTAGTAAATTAATCTGGGTATCATCCTCTTTCTTGGTTTTGTGTTTCTTCAACATAATTTTCTTGGAAGGGTGGCCTAATCTATTGGTCTGTTCTAGTATTTTTTGCAGTATTAGGGTTTTTCCTAAAATTTGGGTTTCTTATTGGAGGTTGTTGCTGTTGATTTTCCCATTGATTTTTCCTATCCATGATATCTAATCTATCCATGATTCTTTCTAAACTTTTAGCTAAAACATCTGTTTTTCCATCTGAAGTTGAAGCTTCTTCTTTAAATGGAACTTCCTTTTCATTCCTCATTCGTGCTTTCCTAGCTAACAAGTTTGCTTCTACACTGACATCATTACTCTGCATTTTCTCAAGGGTTTCAGGATTTCTCTCCCTGAGCTGGTATGACATATCAACATCAAAACCATCAGGGAACTTAATCAATGCTAAGTTAGGTGAGGGATTAATATTAGCTGGTATTGCATTATAGATATTATTAAACCTAGTGCAATAGTCCTGAACTGACTCATTAGGATTTCTCCTGATATTGTCATATTCAGAAAGTATTTGTAAGGGGTTGTTTTTTCTTTCCCACCTATCTATGAATAACCTTTGAAATTTTGCTAGGTCTACAATATGGTTGGCAGGAAAGGCTTTGAACCATTTCTTTACATCACTAGTTAAAGTTTGGGTAAAGAGTCTCATTTGGACATCTGCCTCATCTATTTTATGTAATTCAAAAAATTCTGACATCTTGTTTACATGCTATTGGGCAATGTAATGACCAGTCACATCAAACAATAAAATATCTCTGATAATCTACAGGCATGGCATGAAGTTGGGCAGTTAGGACAAGAGGAGAATATTCGTTTCCCATTGCTGTGATTGTGGTTTGATTGGGGAGTAAAGTTGAGATGGTTGAATAAGGGCTTGAAACTGGTGGAGGTGAACTAGATGATGATGAATTGGTACTTATAGGTTGGTGTGGAAGCGTAGGTATAAATGGTGGGGATGAATGGACTTTTGAAGGTATTATTTCTGGAGTTGAAGGAAACAATGGTGAACTCAAACTAAAAGACAGTTGTTCAGAAAGCTCAGGGGTGGCAGCAGTATTAATGGATGATTGAGGAGTTCTCAAAATGTATTCATCTATTGATTGATTTTCCTGTTGAACTTCAAGGTCAGCAACGAAATCAGGGTCTAGAACAGTTTCATCTATTGCAGTTTCAGATTTTGTTCTAAATAATGACAAGTCAAATGGCACATCAAAGGGAAGTTCTTCTAAAAATAACCACTCATTAGGACATGAATTAGCTTTAATTAATGGTATGTAAGCAACCTGAGTTTCTTCTTTTTTGTATTTCCTTCAAATTAGGTTAGGATTATCAACTGCTAGGGTAGGGTTTTGGTTTGGATTAGCCCTAGTAAAATGAGTCTTCCTAGACGCTATAATTTCAAAAATTTTAATTGTTTTTGTGATATTTTGCAAAATAACTTCTAATAAATCACTTTAAGAGGCTCGAGATATAGATGTAAAATTTCTTAAAGCTTTATTAGGACTTGAGGATCAAAGTCCCCAGTATGGTCACCACTATGTTATCACGCAACATCTTCTCTAGAAGTTATTGGAGGAAACAAAATGGCCAACGTAACTACTAACTAAATTTGGAGCATAGGTTCTAGCCAACCTAGGCTCAGAGAGGGCTCTCTCTATATGATTTAGCTTTGTTTGTTGGGATTTTAGGCTAGTTATGGATTGCTTAAGGGGTTTTGGTTTGTTTGAGATTGGGTGGTGGGATCTCTTTAAACAGATAGGTAAATTGATGTCGTTTAGACCATTGGGCTATGGAGTCAAGAGATAAGAAGCAAGGCTAGATGAACTCGGTAAAGGAGATTTTCCAAGGGCAAGGTAGCAGAGTATATTTCAAATGTTTGATACAGAGAGGTGGAAGGTTTTCACTCGGGGAAAGAGAGCGGTTAAGGATTCTCAAACCCGGATAATGAATGAGGAAGGAGGATGCAACCGAAACCAAAGGGCAACTAAGGATCCTTCAATCTGGATTTTGATGATTCAACTTAAACTAAAGAGCAATTAAGGATTCTTTAATTTAACTATGAAAAGAAAACATTTAAATGCTTAACTGTTAAGACAAATTTTGTTTTAAACAATTTATGAAATATGTTTCCAAGTTAAAGCATTTAGATTGAGATACATATAAGACTGTGAATAACTTTGAGAAATTGACAAAGATACAAGAAAAATACTTATTTGGAATACACTCAACACATGAATCCCTGGAACAACCTGATATTTATTGATTAGTCTAGCTTGATGGCTCTTCAGTTGGTACAATACCCTTTTGTTGTTCTAGATCAAGAAGCCTATAGAAATGTATAATAGAGTCCACCCTACATACTTTGAATTGTGAAGTATTTTTACATAAGTTTTTTACAAAATATCTCAAACTAACTTTAGATTTAATCTAGGAAATAAAATATCTTCATTGCAGGAAGATAGAGAGAGCTAATGAATTGTTTCTTGCTGTCCCTTTTATTCTGGTGCTACTGGCTTTTATGGTTTGGTTTAAGCCCTTTATGCTGCCTTCTTGTTTTGCTTTCTTAAGCTGGAATCTTCATTTACCATTGTCTTTCATCTGATGCTCTTTGACACTGATACTCTTTGACCCTGCTGACATTTCTTCATGTTCTCACCTGTTTTTTTATTTTTACCCTTTTACTACATTTTTCTTACAATAAATCAGTCAATATCCATCATGGCTTTTAATATCTTATTCATTTAGCGTCAAGGAATTTTATTGTCAATGTTCTTCTATATATTTCATCTACATTGGTGTCATAATTCATTTCCTGTGGTTTTGAATTTGACTTTCAGAGGTTTTGACAGAGGTTTTAGCAGAAATAGGAAGCTTTTAGAAGGGTTTAGCCACAGGTTTTTGAATTTAAAGCAATTTTTAATTAATTTGTAGTTAATTAAATCAATTCACAGACTGCACGCTTTCAAATTGAAAGGGTTTTCTGTCCATTTTGTTCATAGACATATGGAGTTTAGGTGATTTGACTTCAACTTGGTGTCTTAGCCACTACAGAGGTTTGAATGGGTTTAGTACAGATTGAGAGGTTGATTGGAGTTTTTGCAGCATCTTCGGGACTTTAAATGGGGTTCGTTGGTAGTTTTAAAGTTTGTAGGTATTGCACTAGTTTGTTGAGGTTTTATAAGGAAAATGAGCAAAAGAGGCGAAACAGGGCTTCGCGACCTCTTTGTGGAGCAATGGTCACTTTTGGTGGCAATTTCATATTTATGAATGACTGGTGGTTTATCGGGTTGGCAGGGAGGTGGTTTTATAGGGTATCACACTGCTTTAGTGAGGAAGGTAGTATTTAGGAGGGGCAACCCAATTTTCTCCAATGTTTGACACGTAGCAGTCAAGGGGTCGGGGGAAACCGCCTTATCGGGCAGGCAAAGGTCGGCCATCAGGCGCGACCGACATCGCTATGGACCGTCGGAGGAGGGGGGTGTTGATCAAACAGGATTCAGGTGAGGGAATCGCATGGGCAATAAATCAAAAGCTTTTAGGGGGGGCCATGGCTTTAATCTTAAGTGGTATGGGATTAGTTTAGGACTTAATCATTGGATTAGCAGATCGGGTGCTGCTCAATGACATGATTAGGTGATCGGGTGGGGTTAAATGATGGGTTTAATATATTTATCGGGATATGGGGTAAAATGTATAGTTTATAACTAAACTAGGGGTTGGGTTATTTATATAAATGATTTAATTAATATATGGGAAAAGGTATATGGGGGTTTATATAATTAGGTTAGCATGTTAATATGAAATGAATGTGCCGGAATGGGTGTACCCCTAAGTAAAAAGGTAATGTTTGTGCATACACTTTATACTTAGGATAAAATGTTTTGTGGGGTTTTTGAATGAAATAGAATTACATGGGGGGTTTTAACTTTTCCTAGATAAATGGATTTTAACCTTAGGAAAAAGGGGTTTTATTAGGTTAATGAGGGGAAATGAAGGGGAATGAATTGTTTGTAGGGGATTTTAACACTTTATGTCCTTAAGTCATTGAGGTGAGGTCTGGTCCCTCCAAAATTCGGTGAAATGCTCTGAGCGTTTTTGACTTAAAGGTTTTGAGTACTAGAACTTTACTTGTGAATGGGGGAAATTAGTAAATAAAGGGGTGAAATGACAGAGGGGAAGTTAATTAAATCAACTTGAAAACCATTTTTCCTGCTTTGTCTACTACTCATGCACATTGAAAGATGTATTCAAACATGACATTAGTGCCTTTGTGCCATCAACTTGATACTTCTACAACTTTTCTTGTACTTACCCATTACTTATCCTACCATTTTTTCTTCATTTTATTTGGGTACATTTAGGCTAGAAGACCCTTATTATTCCTTTTTATTTTGTAAAGTAAACTATCTAATTCTAACGTTATATCATCCAAGGGCTCAGATTAAACTGATGAGCTCCTTTTATTATCTCTACCTATCTAATGATATGCCAATATTAAACTGTTTGGTCAGATTTTATTCTCTAACTATAAACATGAAATTGAAAGCATGAAATGACCAAGATTAAACATTTTGACTACCATGGATTGTGGCATGAATTACAAGCTACAGAGGATCATTATTAAGCATAAATTAAATAGTAGTGGCATTTAGATTTGCACACTTTCATGGTCTCCTTTTATTTTTGGGGTTCATTTATTTTCATTTTTTGACCTTTTCTTATTCTTTTTGTCCTTTGACTTTTCTTTTAGGACATACCCTCTTTACATTTTTTAATCTATTAATATGAACTACATTTGTAGAAAGCAAAGGTATGTACAATATTACAAGGCTTAATTTAACTAAGTCAAAATTATGAATCCTATCACTATAGGACTCTAACACCTAGTATTGAATATGTAACTTTCATACAACACCATATGTACCATCTTGTACATAACATTGCATAAACAACATGTACACACACTATATATACACAACACCACATGTGCACACATCATATATGGAACATCCACAACATATATAGTATATGCACAATAGTAGTACCACACATCCAAAACCATATTGTCCTTACCAATAAACCTTGCTTCCCGTATCTCATCCATGCTTATCCTAGCATGCCGCAAACCACACTGCTTCCACTTTGTTGATGCATCCTTCAACATTACCTGTTATAACACAGACATAAGCATAATACAAGTATACAATATCAAATCATATCCACATGATACTCAACTTGTATATTTGTCATGACTATTCTTCCCAATTGTTTCCTCGTAAGACTAGGAAACTCTTCATGCCATTCAGTTGCGTAAGCAATTATTCCTTCACGAGAATGATCCCTGATAATCCCTATCATACAATGACAAACCTACATATATAATTGTTAGCATAAAATAATCATCACCTTGTCAAACAATGACATACATACATTCATGTATACATATATAAACATCAGCATAATCACGATCATACCATAATTACCAGATAATATAAGGTCTAGGTTAAGAGATATTCCTTTATTTATGAAACACATTCGCAAAATTGAGAACAATAGTTCCCAACATAGCCAGAGCATATGACACCTCTGATCTGTTTACTTTACCTTTTCTAGTTACATTTCTTGTGTCTGCACTACTACTGTACATTTACGACAATGGACCCATCCAGTCCAATCAACTATCATAGTCTTACCTTCCGCTATGCTTACTCATGAACCAAGCTTCATTTGAATCTTATATTACCTTTCAGGTACCACACAGCTCTCCTCGAGCTCCAACAACTTTCCTCTTTCCCAACCAATTCCCAAGGCTCAAAACGTAAAAGGCAAGACAGGAAACAAACAAGAAGAACACCATAAAAACCAATAACAACATGACTCCACAAACAAAGTGGTATGGCCATACACTATAAAAGAAGCCACAAATCAAGCTCAACAATTCATAAAAGACCAAAAGAACAAGACTAACAACAAACACCATGACTCAATCCCCATGGTTCCCAGGGAAAGCTCAACCTGAGCCTTCTTCAAGATTTCATGGCAATTTTTCTTTCCATGCAACTCCCTGCATCATGTTGCCATAAACACATAACTGTCAATGTATAATTAAGCATAATAATTCACCAGTTACCTCATATTGTTGTGCCAAGCAAGTTTCTTATAACTACCCGCACATGTAAACCATATGTTCCAAATATCAAGACAATCATATTTATCAATTTGAAATCAAATTTTACAAACAATCATGACATAATCCATAGTCATTAGACATAACACTACAACTATTAGCGAAATTCAAGTACATATCGACTGTCTCAACACATATATGTTAGCAAAATCATCTTAAAACAAAATCATTTGAACACATACTCATACTAAGCGATTCATCAATCATTCAACCACTTGCAAACATACCATGTTAACTAAATTAACTAGATGATCTAATCAAATAGCCAAGCACCACATATATGATGTAAGCAACTGATACCTTAATGTATCTCATGGGACGTGATCTTGTCTACACAATCAATCTAGTTATCACGCTATAACTTTACAACACGTCAGCTCAAGAACTCATAAGATCATGATATCCATAACAATATCTAACTAACATGTTCACATCGTAAACGCATAAACAATTATCATTCACACATATGCAAAGTCAATCTAGATTAGTATGACACCATTTCACAAATATGTTGGTTCATACTTGAATATCGCAACCATAACCATTGGTGGGCTCCAATATTGCAGCAATAATGTTGCAACTCCTGGGACTCCCTTATTTACTCTTATCAACCCGGTAGTTCGTAACAAACTTGGAAGTGACGGTGCTGTATGCACAAGTACTAGCTCTTGCTGCAGCTGTCACTTGGTCAGCTAGCACAAGTCTGCTAGAGGCTTAACCCAACTTCTATGAGCTCTGAGAAGAAGCTTTTTAAATAATGGATGGAAGCTAACTCGAAGGAAGTTAATCTACATGCAGAAAGGAACTGAAAAGTTGGATGAAAACACAAACCCTAGCAAACCCTAATTTTACCAGCTAGCCCTACTGATGCGAAAAAGAGGATACAAGCTACTGAAAGAGATACCATTACTTCTAAGAAGGTAAAATACATGTGTCTAAGCTACTTCTATCTGAAGAAAACATCTTTTTGTATTTTTGAATAAGTTGTCAGAATTATCATGCATGTGCTTTCACTGTTTTTGACAATGTAGAGGTGGATCAGCGAGAGGAAATGCTTGCAAGAGGTTGGGAAGGTTCAGAGAGGGCCTAAGGGGTCCCTAGCACCCTTCCAGAGTGTTTCATAGAGTTCAACTATCAGGAAACCGCTTTCGTGAGCTTCTACAAGAAGTCTGCAGGGGTTCTACAGGATGTTCTGGAATTTCTACCGGATGTCTGTAATTTTCTACAGGATGTTCAGAAATGGGATTTTGGAAGATGGATGGAGGAAAAAGATGAAGCAATGGGTATGGAGGTGAGATAGGGGTGTAAGGAAGTTCAGGACTTGGTAGATGGAGTTGAGGAGTGGCGAGGATGGTTGGATTTGTTCAAGGAGGGGTAGAACGATGTTGCACAAAAAGGATGAGAATCAAGGCAAAGTGAACGAATGTGACAAATGTGAGGCAAGGGTTCTAAGTAGAGGATGAAGCAGGTGGGATTGATGGAGTACGAGCAGGTAGAGAAGTGTTACAGAAGCTCTGCAAGTTATTTCTTAAACTGAACAAACAAGAACTTGGAAAATCAAAGACCTAGTTACATTAGCCTATTCTGACCTAGATAACAGAAAAGAAATGGGACAAAAGTCTATTTGCAATGAAATCATGTGAAATAACTATGAAACTAAGCAATCATAAACCTAAACATGCAACCAAAATTGATATCAAGTCCTGCAAATGAGATTCTAACACTAGTAATTGCATGGCGGAGCAAAGATAGTGTTTTGGTGGCAACAAAGTCACATTGGTCCCAGCGCATGATTCCACTGAGGGGGAGGTGAGATCCAAGGTGCTTGGTAGCCTTTTTCTGAAGATCTTCCCTGTGATTAACCTATAAAGTAAATCTGAAGATGAGAAATCCTTTGACCATCAACTATGTTCTAAGTAACCAACAAGATGTCAATCTACTTAACAGAAATTATTTTGCAAAGACATAAAAAACAAATAGCAGTACATGAAGGAAGCCTTGGCGCTTGGGTTGGGCCCAACCCCAAGAGCTACAGGCTCCTAAAGAAACTCAGAACTGATGCCAAATAAAGTTGCTTTCCATTACTCAAAAATAACCATGCCTCAAGAAAGTTACACAATAACAGCTACAAAGATGAGCTTAGAAAATAGGAGCACTCTAGTGCAAAATAACAATAGTCTAAAAAGTAACCTACGAAGGCTGAAAGCCTTCCTATTTATGCCATACGAGGGGCCTCAGCAGCCCTCCTTAACTCAAGGGGCTCGGCTGTCCCAACTGCTAGTAAACAGTCACTTTTCACCAAGCTGCTCGACTGCCTTTAGGATTCGTTTTGGTGGTTTGCTGAGCTCCGAGTTGAGGGTGGAGATTTCGAGGAAGGGACATTTAATGCAAGAGACATCCCTCCTATGAATCCTCCCCCTTGTTCCTTCATGCTTGGCTGTCTTTAGGCTCATAATTGCTTGGCTTTGTTCTAAAATTTGTCCAAAAAACCTGAAATAACAACATATTAGCCTTCTTGGTAAAATGACCACCCTCATTCATTCAACTAACATAAACATACTCAAAAAACATGCATAAACAATGAAAAATTGTGGATTGATCAAGGACAATTAGGAAAAATGAGCCCAATAAGTTACCCAATTCGGGGCTCATCAGCACCCCCTACTAATTGTATTTCTCATCCTCTTAGCAACTAGTCCAGCTCCTCATCCTTGATTGCCTTGACCGCCTCTCTCACATCCCGGGCCTCCGAGGTGATATCTTCTTCATGATCATGAAATCCGGCTTTTCTTTCCACTTCTTCCCACTGCCTATGTTCCTCCTCTTCTTTGCCTCCTTCCAGTGGCCCCAAAAGAAAAGGAGGACTGAACTTGAGGCCGATCCAGTTGGCCTGAAGATTCTGCATGGACTGTTTGTAGAGAGGTACTCTTGCCAAGGCCTCCCTCATCCTTGTGGGGGTGTGGTATTCTCTAATCTTTAGGTTGTGGGACAGTGAATTCCACTTCCGGGAGCAAGCATGACCATAATTATCCCCCAACAGTCTCTCCGTGTCCTCAAAATGGGCTATGGCATGAGCTTGTCGTCCCATGTAATCTGGTAGGGCCTGAGAGTCATTGGCCAAGTGCTGGTGGGCGGATATCAATGCTAAAGGATCCTCCGGTTCTGCTCTAATAAATAGTGGCTCATGTAGTTACCTGTCCATAATGTTTCGAACCTCTGCTACTCTCTTTTCTTCATGATTTAGCCAAAAGGCCATGGCCATTAGTTGTATGTCTCCTACAGCAGCATTGGGGTCCCACAAATTCATGTTGGTAAGGGCCAAATTGTGTAGGTAGAACTCTGATAGTTTGGCCTTGTCCTCTGATGAGCTGTTGTTAAATAAATACATGAATTGATGGTAAGTTTGAAATGGAGTGATGGCCCTTTGGGCCAAGGTGTTGATCTAAAACTGTAACCACTGATCCTTAAGGTATAGGGCGTATGATTTGGAAGGTTGCCTATACTTCAGAGACTGTATCTCCTGTGTTGCTTGCAATTCCTTTTCCTATAGATGTCTAGTCAGTGCCTCTATTTCAGCTTGCAACCCATCTCTCTTCTGTTGTTCATCAAGTGTTTCTTTGGCTGTTGTGGGCTCCTCTTGTTGCTATTGTTCTCCCAAGGTGTGGGGCCTGTCTTCTTTAAAGTGTCCCTGTGACTGTAGCTACTATTTAAGCAGCTCATTTTCTTCTTGTAGCTTGGCCCGCTGGCTGCTTTCTACATGCCGTACCATGGCCAATTCTTTCCTTGCCTCTTTGAGTTGCTCCTCCAAGGGACCTATATCTGCCACACCCTTGGACTTGGTGATTTTCATCCAAGTGTGGGTCCTGACTCTCTCCTCTTCTAGTGCAACGAATAGTGGTACTGCGAATTTTTGGGGAATTATCTTCTCGGCCTCTAACATGTTATAGTAGGAGCCCAAGTTGGGCTGGGGGCTAAGTTCCACAATGTTTTCAGTCTTCTCTTCCTCCTGGGATGATTTAACTGCCTTTTCTTCCAATTCTTCGGTCTCCTTTAGTCTAGCCAACGTATCCTGTAGAATTGTCTCAACATCTTGTAGAGAGGTCTTTGTGTCCATTAGTTTAATCCTTTCTTTCCAAGTGGACGTCTGCGGGTTGCCCCATTCATAGGTGATGGATGCCTTCGAGGGAGACCTTTCCTTTTATTTAATTGGGGTGTCCACAATCGTAATTGGCTCTTTTGATTGTGGTTGGGGTCTACTAGTTTTTATCCGCATGCTTCTTCTTGCCTTAAAATACATAGAAGGCTCCCTTTTTCGCTTCCCTTTTTGCTTTGGAGATGTGCTTAAGGTATCCAGCACTGTTGCTGCTTCCCTGGCCAAGATCTCGGGTGATTTCTCCTTTTGTTACTCTCTTTCCATACTTCCTGTAGAAAGTCTTGTTTTGACCGTTTTCAGGCTTCCAGTAGAAACTGTTTTTGGCCTTCCTGTAGAAACTGTTTTGGGACTTCCTGTAGAAATTGTTTTGGCCTGTTTGGATGTATGTGTCTTTCCTTTTAACTCTTGTTTGGTTGCCTTGGTTGTGATATTCTTTGTTTGGGCTTTTCTAGTCCTCTCTGCTCTAGTTTGCAGTCATTTCTCCCTGGGTGTTTGTGCCATTGGTCCTCCCACAGTTTTAGGTTCACCAACTTGGCCTTTTCCTTGTTTCTCCTTCTGCTCTTACTGTGGTGGTTTTTCTTGTGTATCTTTGCCACTGGCTTTCTCTCCGGCTTCAAGGTGTTTCCCTTCTTCACTGCTGGATGAGGTGAGTTCCTCAGCCAAAATTATTATATCATCATCTTTGGACATATTGCGAAATATTTCCCAGGAGAGGGGGACAGTTTAGGTATGGAGGGCATCCTCTACCAAAATCTTGATGAGCCCATGATGGGCTAGCTGATCTAGTGTCCCTTCCTTCAATTTTGTGCCACACTCAATCAATGATTGCAAGAGAAAATAGGGGATGCTTAACTTCTGCTCTGGGGGTAAATCCAACCCATGTCTTAGTTCTTTAAGCAACCGGAAATGATAGCCGTAAACAATACTAAACCGCCCCTCACAGGTAATGTATTTCATAATTTGGAGACTGGCTTCGCTCCACAGAGGATGTAAACTGGCCCTCCTTACCCCATTCTTGTCTTCTGCAAAATGTTCCTCAAGTAAGAAGAATTCTTTCTTGGCTTTTTGGCCTAATTCTCTTTCCTCTTTGCTCCAGAGTATCCCTAATGGCAGATCAGTCACTCGACTAATGAGTTTAGGGGTAAGCTTTAAGGTCAACCCTCTGAAATTCACAGTGGCCAGTGTCTTTGATTTAGGCTGCAGGGACATTAGGAATTCATTCGTTATCTCATTGTCGTGACCCTGAATTTTGTCACAAAAGGTCATCCAATTGGCATGGGTGAAGAGGTCCACTACTGCGGGATGTTCACGCAATTTTCTGGAATCTGAGGGTTCCTTTCTGATAAACCCCCCTAGCATGGTGAGAGTGCATTGTTTCAATGCTCTGAGTAGAAAGGGACTGCTGTTATACAGTTTCCTCCTTTGAAATTCAAGACAGGCTCTCTCAAGTGTTTATAAATTATTCTGCACCGATTCCCAGTTCTAATGCTTTCGTTGCCCAAAAATCGGCTCTCCATGTGTAATAGGGAGAATTAGGTTTCCATAGACAGGACACAGAGCTTAATTTCCATTACCAGCATACATAGAACCATGTAAATTCAAATTTTTAACACACAAGTTAGCCCTCACAGTGAGTTATCTTTTCTACAGGAAAAATCTTTTAACAGGAACTGTGGAAGAGAAATCTAACGCAGACCCGATTGAGAAATTTCGTGCGACACATAAGCAAACCATTGGTTTTGACTCAGGTAGACTTGTCTCTAATTCTCCTACTCCAGACAGTGCAATTCACCACCTTTCAAAATATACCATGCATGGGAGAGTGTTTTCGAGCCTACCTCCCTTGGAACTTCAAATTTTTCGAAGAAAAACCAGGCGTCTTCGTTCCGGAAGGCTATGCCGTACTTCCTGTAGAACTTCTTCCTGTAGAATGCTTTTCAGCTTCTGTAGGATGTTCCTACACTTCTCAACGAGCTCGGGACGCGGGAGAACTTTGAAACAGGCCGAAAATCTCGGTGGAGGACAAGAGTTAACAGAGTGTGGAAGCAGAGGACGAGTACTTCGGCCAGGACATTGCACATGCAAATGATCAGTGGGTGTGCGAATCTTCAGCCAAGCATTTTAGGCTGCGGAAAAATTCATGGCGAGGGGGTGAGGTGGTTAGACCGAACCATTAAACAAAGTCATGGTTATTATTCTTCTGCGTGTCTCTGGCTGCCATTACTTCCCCTCTACCATTAACCATCGCCACCACTATCAGTCCACCGATTTCCCCAACTGGACACTCCACACGTGCCGGCTGCACGACTCTTTGGCAAGTTTGAACGTAACTGAGCCTGTTCGGATCCCACGAAGCGATGTAACTGGCTGAGGGTGGCCAGTTGACTGGCCACTGAATTCGTTCAATCCATCCATTTTCATAGACATGCAATTTTTCGAAGTATAGTTCATGCAATTGACGAACGAGGTTAGACACTTACCTGTGTGGCCGTGGGTGCGCTATGCAGACTTTGGACCTTGGAATCACTGCCTCGCTTGCTGCTGCCTCGTGAACGGGTGCTAGAACCCATTCTTTCATTTGTTGATGTTGTTTGCCTGGCTTTGGAATCCAATCCTTCGATTGTAAACATTGCATGCACAGGTTCTGTCTGGTTTGAGCTGTCAAGGATGTGTTCTCGTCCAAGAGGAGCCTTTTTTTCATGTCCCCTATGTTGATTTTGGCTGCCTCTACCTCCAGAGTATGTGCTCCAGAGGGATCAGCTGCTACAGGATTCCTGTAGGATGTCCTGTAGCTGCTTCTCCTCCTGGGATGCAACGAGTAGGGCTACATTCACTGATGAAGAGTCTAGATGGAGCTTGAACAGGTAGAGTGTGCGAGCCTTTACTGCTTGATTTTTTTTCACTTGAAATTTTTCCTTTTTTTTCTTTGCTGTCAACTTGAGGAAAACAAGGTTTCTAAAATGACTGTGCAGGAACACACAACCAGGTGGGTGACAGAGGTTTCAAGAGATGGAATAGGGTGCCACATGGTGTTGGATTGAATAGAGGGGTGGCTGCAGGCCTAACAAACTGATCCCAACCATCAAATTCCCTTTCAAAATCAAATTTAGCTCGTTCAATGGTTCTACAGGATGTTTCCTGTAGAAATTCAGAACTTCCTGTAGAAACTCCTGGAACTTCCTGTAGAAAGGCCTGGAACTTCCTGTGGAAAGCCCAAAACTTCTTGTAGAAAGCCCAATCTTGACTTGAATGTGACCAAATCCTAGGAGAGGTGAGTGGCCATGGAGGGAGTGTCTGAAGGGATGTCCTGGAGCCTGGTACGGACTCCTGTCCTCATTTTGAACGCCCCTCTTTTCCTGCAAAGTATTCACTACAACCTGCAATTTTTCATAGAGATTAGTTATGTTTTCTTTTTCTTTTTCTTTTTGTTTGTTTGTTTGTTTTCTTTTCTCCTTTTTTTCTTTTTTCTTTGATGAAACAGCTAGGGCACCTCAATGAGGTTTTCACCCTTACTATCTGCCCTGGGCACCTTGAAGAGGTTTTCACCCAAGGATATTTTTATTCCCCCTTTTTTTTTATTTTTCTAGAGACAGCTGGGGTGCCTCCATGAGGTTTTCACCCTCACTTTCAGCCCTGGGCGCCTCAGAGAGGTTTTAACCCAAGGATCCTTTTTTTTTTTTGATGATCAAGGTGTAGGTGGAATAGAGGTAGGGCCCTGCTCCACTACTAGCACTGATTTTTCCAAAGTTTTAACGAACTCCTACCTCGAAAGAGGTTTCCTGTAGATTTTCAATCGGTGCCCATTGACGAGCATGGGGATGGCTTCTTCATAATGGTCCTGATAAGGACTGAACCATTGTCATTACATTTCTCCACTGCATATGGTCCTAACCATCTCATCCTCAGCTTCCCTTTGAAATCCTTGTATCTTGAGTCATACAACAGTGCCCAATCTCCTGGCTAGAATTTCTTTTCATTAAGGTTCAATTCATGCCATATCTTCCTCTGAAGTTGGACTACTTCTGAGTGGAGGAGGGCCTGCATTCTTTTTTCATCTAATCCATTCAGCTGCAGTAATCTTTCACTTTGAGCATGGATGAGATCTAGGTCTAGCTGAGCTGCCACCCTCAATGTGTTGTACTCGAACTCTATGGACATCAAAGCTTTCTTCCCGTAGACCAGCTCATAAGATGTGAAACCTGTTGTAGTTTTCCAAGTGGTGTTGTAGGCCCAGGTGGCCTCAACAAGGCGATCTGCCCAATCCTTTCTACTATTGCTCACTACCTTAGTCAAAATCCCTTCCAATGCTCTACTAGTGACTTCCACTTGTCTATTTTCTTGTGGATAATACGGGGTGGAGGTTCTACGCTTGATCTTGTGATGAGCGAGCAGATCTTCAATCAAGTTAGAGGTGAACTGGCTTCCTTGATCGGTGACTAACTCTCTTGGATAACCAAACTTGTAGAAGATGTTTTCCCTTAAGAACTTAGCAACTTTCTCTTCTGTCGCTGCCTTGATTGCCTTTGTTTCCACCCGCTTTGTCAGTTAGTCGGTGCACATAATGATGTAATATCTTTGCTTTGAAGGAGGGTTGATAGGTCCCACGAAATCCATGCCCCATTTCTCAAATGGCTAGAAAGACACTTGAGGTTGGAGGGGAATTTCATCCCTTGGAGTCGGTTTCCCCGTCCTCTGGCATCAGTCACACTTGCTGATGTATCTTTTGACATCTTGATGAAGAGTAGGCCAATAGTAGCCTGCTTGTAGAGTTTCGAAGGCAGTCCTTTTTGCTGCAAAGTGGCCTCCACATGGTCCATCGTGATAGGTTAGGAGGATGTCAAAGACTTCCTCCTCCCTAACACAATGCCTCAAGATCTGATCTGGGCCAAGTTTAAACATGTTGCCCCCGATCTAAGTGAATGGGGCACTCTTCCTCACAATTCTGCTCTTCTCCTTTGAGGATAGACGTGGAGGGAACTGTGCTGAGACCAAGTAGTTTGCTATATCAGAAAACCATGGAGAGAGTACTGAGATAGCAAACAGGTGTTCATCTGGCATCTGGTCATCCACTGTCCCTTCTTCACCTGCAGGCAAATCCAATCTAGACAGGAAGTCAGCAACAACATTTTCCTTACCTGGCTTGTCAACAATAGTCAAATCAAATTTCTGCAACAAAAGTAACCATCTAATGATTCAAGCATTCAAATCAGGCTTATTCATTAAATATCTAATCGCAACATGATCAGTGTGTAAAAATGTTTGATAACCAGTGATGTAGTGTTTGAACTTGTTTAGGGAATGGACTACGGCTGGGAACTCTTTCTCGGTTACAGTAAAGTTCATCTTTGCCTTGGACAGGTTTTTGCTAACAAAGTATATGGCATATGGCAATTTCTCCTCAACTTGTCCTAAGGCTGCCCCTATGGCTTTGTTCGAGGCATCAGTGTGGGATGTGGAAAGGTAGGGCCCAATTTGGACCTCTCAAGATCGGGGTGGATACCAGCTTATCTTTCAACTCATCCAAAGCCCCTTGGCAGTCATCAGTACATTTAAACTCAACATCTTTCCCTAAGAGGCTAAACAATGGCGAGGTTAGCTTACTGAAATATTTGATGAATCTTCAATAATATCCTGCCAAGCCAGAAAACTCCGAACATCTATGACCTTTTGAGGAGGTGGAACCTTTTGGATGATAGCGATCTTGTTAGGATCCACCTGTAATCCTTGCTAAGAAATTGTATGACCTAGCACGGTCCCTTCAATCATCAGGAATTCACATTTTTCGGGATGAGGGATGGGTTCATCTAATTGCACTTGGCTAAAACTTTTCATAGGTTAGTCAATGCTTCTTGGAAGTTGGACCCATAAGGAGTAAAATCATCCATATAGATTTCTACCAAATTGTGAACTAGTTCAACAAATATGCTCAATACCGCCCTCTGCAAAGTGGCAGGAGCATTGCACAACCCAAAGGGAAGGAGTCGGTAGGCAAAGGTACCCCATGGACAAGTGAAAGTGGTTTTATATTAGTCTTCCAGGCTGATTTGGATCTGATTATACTTGTTAAACCCATCTAGGAAAGAAAAGAGCTTCTTCCCTACTATTCCATCCAACACCTGATCTATGAAAGGCAAAGGGAAATGGTCCTTCTTGGTGGCTTTGTTAAGTTCTCGGTGATCTACACAGATTCTCCACTTCCCATTTTTCTTGGCACAAGCACTAGAGGTGAAACCCACTCACTATCAGAGATGGGGTAGATGAATCCTACATCCAACAATTTTTGCAATTCTTCCTTGATGATGTCTTTAAGGGCTAGATTCATTCTCCTCTAAGGCTGCCTGACTGGTTTACAATCCTCTTTAATGTAGATGTGATGGGTACAGACCGAAAGATGGACTCCTTTCATCTCCTTATAGCTCCAAGTGAAAGCATCCAAATGGCTGTTCAATAAGCTACACAGCTCCTTCTCCTGGGAGGGAGATAAGGAGGAGCTGATCTTTAAGGTTCTTTCGGGGCCAAATTCCACACTCTTAACTCTGGGAGAGGTCGGATCAGTCACACAAAGGTCCACTAAAGCACTGGCTTGGGTATCTTCCCCCAACTCCTCTAATGACAGTGCACCAGGAGGTGGGTTTTGAATCAAATTCTCAATCAAGTCATCCTCAGTTTGAGGGCCTCCCCTGGTGGCTTCTATTGTGCACAAAGGTGCAGAGTAGACCTCGTCCTCATCTCCCTCTTCCAATGAGAGAGGTAAGTCATGTTCTAGTAGAGGTTTGGCAGGAGGATAGAGGACTAGCTGCTTGGACATAGGCCCATTCTTGATGGTCATGCGTCCTACTTGACAACTGATGTATACATCCGCAGTAGCTAACCAAGGCCTTCCCAAAATGAGGGGGTATCCAGTGAGTTTTTCCTTTGGCTGAAGGACCAAGAAGTCCATAGGGTACTCCCAAGAGTCAACAGAGACCAAGACATCTTCCACAATCCCTTCAGGAGTCACGGTGGAGCAGTCTGCTAACTACAGTACTGTCGAGGTCTTCCTTAAGGAACCTTGAAGGTTGAGTTTAAGACTAGTGTCCCTAGTCATCACATTAATGGCAGCCCCTAGATCAATCAAGGTGTGGGGGATTATGGTTCCATTTATGTGGACATCAACTACAGGACTCCTAGGGTCCAAATATTTTGGACGGATTACTTGCCCCAACATTAGATCGGACAGTTGTCCTATGACATTGATAGTTTGGGCATCTCTCTTTCGCCTGCCTGGGTGCCTGAAACACTTCTCCTTGATCAATTTGTTGTATATTGGTACATATTTTATGGCCTGGAGAAGTGGTATTTTCACACACAACTGCTTAAGTTCTCCTAGAAGTTCAGTCTCCTCTAGGTTTGGTTGCATGGTTACTGTTGGTCGCTCAGGAAAGGGTGGAATGGCTTTGGGTTCACTTTCCTGTTTTTCTTCCTCATCCTCCGGGGGAGGAAGTTGGCAGTCTGGAAGGACCTTCCTAGATCACAGGTTGATCTCCTCGATCTCCACAACATAGGTAGGCATGTTGTCTCCCCAGTGTATACCTGCTCGGCCTGTCTGTTGTTGGGGTTCAGGTTCGGTTGGGCAGGCATCTGGGTTGTCTTGGAAGAGCAGGAGGTAATGGTTGTGGTTGATTAGGTGGTGGAGGAAAAATGGCGGGAAGAGAGTTGTATTGGGGCCTCCACCCCTACTAAGGTGCATTCCACTGAGGCTATGGCTGGACATGAGAGGGAAACAAATGAGTAGTAGGTTGAGTATGGTATTGAGATGGATAAGACCACGGAGGAGGTGCGGACCAGCAAGGATGAGCAGGGGGACCCCAAGAAGGTATATGAGCAGATTGGTTGGGGCTATAATAAGCTTGGGATGTCCCTTGCATCCGCTGTTGGTAAGGTCTGGGCCCATGCAGCTTCCTTTGGTTGAGGAAGTAGAGAGGTTCAGCGGTTGCCTCAGTCCCTAGGTACATGGCTTTAAATTCGGGTAAGGTTGGGCATTGGTTTGTGGGGTGGTCTTCCTCACAATCGAAGCATACCTCTACTGAGTGCAATGGACACTCGTTCTTAGGGTGCTTCCTCGTACATATGGGACAGAAAATAGCCAAAGCCCTTTCAACTTCCTCTTTCTTTTGTTGAATTTGGAAAGTATCAAGTTGCATAGCAATGGTCTGTCTCATCTCACTTTTGAGGTCTTCCATTTGATTAGCAAACTCATGTTTGGAGAAGGTGGTACTGGCTGAAAGTGGATTCCCCTTACCTATTTTCCGGGCTGCCCTAGAATGGTTTCTAAACATAGTCTTTATGTCCTCATAAGGTAGTTGGTAGATGTCTCCTCCAGCTAACAAATGGAGGGTATCTAGAAGGTCTCCAGGGACTCCTCGGAGCAGAACCAGCTTCAAAGATTCAAGGTCGAGTGTGCACCTGGCTCGTTTATAACTAAGCTGGAACCTTGCCTCATAGTCTTCTAAAGACTCATCATTTCCCATGGTCATTCGAAAGATCTCTCCCTTTGTTTCCTTTGACCTACAGTAGTCTCGGTATTTGTTGTTAAAGGCTTGCTGCATCTGAGCCCAAGTAGTGATACTGTTTCCAGGTAACCCCATGAACCAGCATAGTGCTGCATCCTTGAGAGTAGAGGGAAAGAGTTTCAGCTTTTGCTCATCTTCGGCATGGTCATAAGTTCGACACAGGACAACAAACTCAAACAGGAAGGTATCAGGGTCTTCAATGGTCAATCCATGGAAGTGAGG
>APFE031401159.1:45803-63834 GCA_000404065.3 Pinus taeda
TGAAATAGATGCCATTAATTCTAGGGAGGTAAAATACATGTGTCTAAACTATTTCTATCTGAAGAGAACATATTTTTGTATTTTTGATTAAGTTGTCAGATTTATCATGCATGTGCTTTCACTGGTTTTGATTGTGCAGAGGTGGATCGTCGAGAGGAAATGCTTGCAAGAGGTTGGGAAGGTTCAGAGAAGGCCTAAGGGGTCCCTAGCACCCTTCCTGAGAATTTCATAGAGTTTGGCGATCAAGAAACCGCTTTCGTGAGCTTCTACAGGAAGTCTGCAGGGGTTCTACAGGATGTTCTGGACTTTCTACAAGATGTCTGTAATTTTCTACAGGATGTTTAGAAATGGGATTTTGGAGAGTTGATGGAGGGAAAAAGGTGGAGGAATGAGTATGGAAGTGAGATAGGGGTGTGATGAGGTTCAAGACTTGGTGGATGGGGTTGAGGAATGGCACGGATGGTTAGATTCGTTCAAGAAGGGATGAAACGATGTTGCACAAAAAGATGAGAATCAGGGCAAAGTAAGCGAATGAGGCAAATGTAAGGTAAGGGTTCTAAGTGGAGGATGGAACAGGTGGAGTTGATGGAGTTTGGGCAGATAAATAAGGATAACGAGTGCTCTGCAATTTGTTTTTCAAACTGAACAACCAAACACTTGGAAAATCAAAGACTTAGTTACGTTAGTCTATTCTGACCTAGATAACAGTAGAGAAATGGAACAAAAGTTTAATTGCAATGAAATCAGATGAAATAACTACGCAAATAAGAAATCATAACCCTAAGCATGCAATCAAAACTGATATCAAGTTCGGCAACTAAGAATCCAACACTACTAATTGCATGGTGAAGCAAAAGACAATGTTTTTGTTGGCAGCAATGTCACCTTTGTCCTAGCTCACGATCCCACTAAGGGAGAGGTGAGATCAGAGGTGCTTGATGGCCTTTTCCTGGAGATCTTCCCTGGTACTAATCTATCAACTAAATATGAACATAAAAAGCCTATCTAATCATCAACCATGACCTATGTAACCAACAAGATGTTGATCTGCTTAACATAAATTATTTTGCAAAGACATAAAAACAAATAACAATACATAAAGGAAGCCTTGGCACTTGGGTTGGGTCCAACCCCAAGAGCTACAGGCTCCTAAATAAACTCAGAACTGATGCCAAATAAAGTTGCTTTCCATTACTCAAAAATAGCCATGTTCATAAGAAAGTTATACAACAGCAGCTACAAAAATGAGCTGAGAAAATAGCAGCACCCTAGCGAAAAATAACAACAGTCCAAAAAGTAAACTACGAAGGCTGAAAGCCTCCCTATTTATGCCTACGAGGGGCCTCAATAGCCCTCCTTAACTCAAGGGGCTCGACTGCTCCAACTACCAGTAAACAGTCACTTTTCACCAAGCTGCTCGGCTGCCTTTAGGATTCGTTTTGGTGGCCTGCTGAGCTCCGAGTTGAGGGTGGAGATTTCGAGGAAGGGACATTTAATGCAAGAGACATCCTTCGTACGAATCCTCACCCTTGCTCCTTCATGCTTGGCTGTCATCTTGGCTCATAATTTCTTGGCTTTGTTCCAAAATTTGCCCAAAAACTTGAAATAACCACGTATTAGCCTTCTTGGTAAAGTGACCACCCTCATTCGTTCAACTAACATAAAAATATTAAAAAAAACATGCATAAACTATGAAAAATGGTGGATTGTTCAAGAACAAGTAGTAAAAATGAGCCCAATAAGTTACCCAATTCCGGGGCTCATCATCACCCCCCTGCTAAATGGGTTGCTCGTCCTCGAGCAACTAATCCAGCTCATCATCCTTTATAGCCTTGACCGCCTCCCTCACATCTCAGGCCTCTGAAGTGATATCTTCTTCACGGTCGTGAAATCCTGCTTTGCTTTCCACTTCTTCTCACTGCTTGTGTTCCTCCTCTTCTTTGACTCCCTCCAACAACCCCAAAAGCAGGGGAGGACTTAATTTTAGGCTGATCCATTTGGCCTGAAGATTTTGCATGGATTGTTTGTAGAGGGGTACTCCCGCCAAGGCCTCTGTCATCCTTGTTGGGGTGTGGTATTCTCTAATTTTTAGGCTTTGGGGTAGTGTGTTCCACCTTCGGGTGTAGGCATGAACACAACCATCCCCCAACAGCCTCTCCATGTCCTCAAAATGGGCTATGGCTTGGGCTTGACGGTTGATGTAATCTTGTAGGGCCCAAGAGTTATTTGCCAAGTGCTGGTGGGCGTATATCAATGCTGAGGGGTCCTCCGGATCTGCTCTAATCATTAGTGGTTCATTCAATTCCCTGTCCATAACATTTCGGACCTCTGCTGCTCTCTTTTCTTCATGATTTAGCCAAGAGGCCATGGCCATAAGTTACACGTCCCCTACCGTAGCGTTGGAGTCCCACAAGTTCATGTTGGGAAGGGCCAAGTTGTGTAGGTAAAACTCTGATAGCTTGGCCTTGTCTTCTAATGAGCTGCTGTCACATAGAGCCATGAGTTGATAGTAGTTTTGAAATGGAGTAATTCCCCTTTGGGCCAAGGTGTTGATCTGAAACTGCAACCACTGATCCTTAAGGTATAGGGCATATGATTTGGCAGGTTTCCTACACTACAGAGCTTCCATCGCCCAGCTGGCGAGTTGGGCCTCCTTTTCTTGCACCTACTGTTTCAGAGACTATATCTACTGTGTTGCTTGCAATTCCTTTTCCTGTAGTTGCCTAGTCAGTGCCTCAATCTCAGGTTGCAACCCATCTCTCTTCTGCTGTTCATCAATGGTTTCTCTATCTATTATGTGCTCCTCTTGTTGCTGTTGGTCTCCCAAGGTGTGGGGCCTATCTTCCATAAAGTGTCCCTGTGACTGTAGCTGCTGTTTGAGCAGCTCATTTTCTTCCTGTAGCTTGGCCCGCTGGCTGCTTTCTACATGCCGTACCAAAGCCAATTCTTTCCTTGCCTCTTTGAGCTGCTCCTCCAAGGGACCTATATCTGCCACACCCTTGGACTTGGCGATTTTCATCCAAGTGTGGGTCCTCACTCTCTCTTCCTCTAGTGCAAAGAAGAGTGGCACTACAAATTTTTGGGGGATTATCCTTCCCGCCTCTAGCAAGTTGTAGTAAGAGCCTAGGTTGGGCTGGGGGCTTGGTTCCTCAATTTTCTCAGTCTTTTCCTCCTCCTGGGATGATGTAGCTACCTTTTCTTCCAGTTCTTTGGTCTCCTTTAGCCTAGCCAGCGTTTCCTGTAGAATTGTTTCGGCATCCTGTAGAGAGGTTTTTGTGTCCAACATTTTAACCTTTTCTTTCCAGGTGGACGTCTTCGGGCTTCCCCATTCATAGATGATGTATGCCTTTGGAGGAGACCATTCCTGTTGTTTAATTGGGGTGTCCACAATCGTAATTGGTTCTTTTGACTGTGACTGGGGTCTGCCAGTCTTTATGTGCATGCTTCTTCTTGCCTTAAAATACATAGAAGGCTCCCTTTTCTTCTTCCCTTTTTGCTTTGGGGTTGTGCTTAAGGTAGCCAGCACCGTTGCTGCCTCCCTGGCCAGAATCTCAGGGGACTTCTCCTTCTTTTGCTCTGTTTTTGGGCTTCCTGTAGAAGCTATTTCCAGACTTCCTGTAGAAGCTGTTCCTAGACATCCTGTAGAAGCTGTTTCCAGACTTCCTGTAGAAACTGTTGTAGCTTGCTTAGTTGAATGGGTCTTTCCTTTTAACTCTTGTTTGGTTGCTTTGGTTGTGCCCTTCCTGGGTTGGGCTTTTTCAGTCCTTTTCACTCTATCCTGTAGTCATTTCTCCCTGGGTGTTTGTGCCATTGGTCTTTCCATAGTTTTAGGTTCAGCATCTTGGCTTTTTTCTTGTTCCTCTTCTTGTTCTTTCTGTGGTGGTTTGTCCCGTGTTTCCCTACCACTGGCTTTTTCTCTTACCTCACTGTGTTCCCTTTCTTCATTGCTGGATGAGGTGAGTGCCTCAGCCAGAATCCTTATATCGTCAACTTTGGACATGTTGCGGAAAATTTCCCAGGAGAGGGGGATAGTGTAAGTATGGAGGGCATCTTCCACTAGGAGCTTGATGAGCCCATGATGGGCTACCCGATCTGGTGTCCCTTCCTGCAATTTTGTGCCACATTCAATCAATGATTGCAAGAGAAAATAGGGGATGCATAACTTCTGCTCTGGGGGTAAATTCAACCCATGTCTTAGTTCTTTTAGCAACCGGAAATGATAGCCGTAAACAATACTGAACCGCCCCTCACAGGTAATGTATTTCATAATTTGGAGACTGGTTTCGCTCCACAAAGGATGTAAACTGGCCCTCCTTACCCCGTTCTTATCTTCTACAAACTGTTCCTTTGGTAGGAAGAATTATTTCTTGGATTTTTGGCCTAATTCTCTCTCCTCTTTGCTCCAGGGTATCCCCAATGGCAGGTCAGTGACTCGACTAATGAGTTCAGGGGTAAGCTTTAAGGTCAACCCTCTGAAATTCACAGTGGCTAGTGTTTTTGATTTAGGTTGCAGGGACATTAAGAATTCTTCTGATATTTCATCATCATGGCCCTGGATTTTATCACAGAAGGTCATCCAATTAGCACGAGTGAAGAGGTCCACTAGCGCGGGATGTTCACACAATTTTCTGGAATCCGAGGGTTCCTTTTTGATAAACCCTCCTGGCATGGTGAGAGTGTTTGGTTTAAATGCTCTGAGTAGAAAGGGAGTGTTGTTTTATGTTTTCCTCCTTTGAACTTCGAGAAAGGGTATCTCAGGTGTTTATATTTTAACTTCACACCAATTCCCTGGTTCTAATGCTTTTGCTGCCCAAACTTGAGTGTTTGTGTATGGAGGGGGAAGTTTTGTTTCCACAGACAGGGTACAACACTTCAATTTTTTTTCTCCCAGCACACATGCAACTTCAAATTTTTATACACAGTCTAGCCCTCTCAGTGCTTTATCTTTTCTACAGGAGAAATTTTTCACAGGAACCTTGGAGGAGAATGTTGATGCAGGACTGTCTGAGAAATTCCATGTAATTACACAGGCAAACTGCTATTCTTGACCCACAGGCAGACTTATCTCTAATATCCCTACTTTAGACAGTTCAATTCACCACCTTTAGAAATATACCATGCAGGGAAAGTGTTTTTCGAGCCTACCTCTCCCGGAACTCCAAATTTTTCAAAGGAAAGCTTAGGTTTCTCTATTCCAGGAGGCTGTGCTGTACTTCCTGTAGAACTTCTTCCTGTAGGATGCTTGCCGGCTTCTGTAGGATGTTACTATGCTTCTAAACGAGCTCAGGATGCAGGAGAACTTTGAAACAGGCCGATAAGCTCGTAGGAGGACGACTGGTTAACGGATTGTGGAAGCAGAGGACGAGTACTTCGGCCAGGATGTTGCAAATGCGAATGAACAACGGACGTGCGAGCATTTCAGCCAACCATTTTGAACTGCGGCGCAATTCGTGGTGAGGGGGTGAGGTGGCTGGACCGAACCGTTATCCATCGTCATGGTCATCATTCTCTTGCGTGTCCCTGTCCGCCATTACCTCCCCTCTGCCATTAACCGCCGCCACCACTGTTAGTCCGCCGATTCTCACCGACTGGACACTCCACACGTGTCGGCGACATGGCTCGTTGGCGAGTTTGAATGTAACTAAGCTCATTCAGATCCCACGAAGCGATGTAACTAGCTGAGGGTGGCTAGTTGACTGACCACCGAATTCGTTCAATCCAACCATTTTCACATGCATGCAGTTTTTCGAAATATGGTTTATGTAATTGATGAATAAGGTTAGACACTTGCCTACGTGGCCGTGGACGCGTTATACAGACTTTGGTCTCGGAACTACTACCTCGTGCACGGGTGCTAGAGCCCATTCTTTTATTTGTTGAAGCTGCATGCATGGCTTTGGAACTCGATCTTTCAATGATAAATGCTGCATGCACAGGTTCTGTCTGATCTCAGCTATCGAGGAGGTGTTCACGTTCAAGATGAACCCTTTTTTTCATGTTCCCTGTGTGGATTTCAGCTGTCCTGCCTCTAGAGTATGTGCTCCAGAGGGATAAACTGCTACAAGATTCCTGTAGGATGTCCTGTCGCTGCTTCTCCTCCTGGGATGTAGGCTAAACGAGCAGGGCCATTTTGTGGACAAGGACTAGCTGCATTGATGAAGAGTCTAGATGGAGCTCAGGTAGAGTGTGCGAGCCTTTGCTGCTTGTTTTGTCACTTGGAAAAGTTTCTTTTCAATCTGTGGAAAATAGGGCTCTTTGTATGACTATGCATGCACACATAACCAGGTGGGTGACAGAGGTGTCAAGAGATAGAACAGGGCGCCACATGGTGTTGGATTGAATAGAGGTGTGGCCTCAGGCCTAACAAACTGATCCCAACCATCAAATTCCTTTTCAAAATTGAATTTGGCCCGTCCGAAGGTTCTATAGGATGTTTCCTGTAGAAATTCAGGGCTTCTTGTAGAAAAGCCTGGAACTTCCTGTAGAAAAGCCTGGAACTTCCTGTAGAAAGCCTAGAACTTCCTGTAGAAGGCCCAATCTTGACCAGAATGTGACCAAATCCTAGGAAAGGTGAGTGGCCATGGAGGGGGTGTCTAAAGGGATGTCCTGGAGCCTGGTATGAACCCCTGTCCTTGTTTTGCACGCACCTCTTTTCTTGCGATGTATTCCCTGCAACCTGCAATTACTTCACAGAGATTAGTCCTGTTTTCTTTTTTTTTTTTCTTGCTTTTTTTCTTTCTCTTTTTTCTCTCTTTTCTCCTTTTTTTTTTTTTTTTCATTTTTTGATGAGACAACTAGGGTGCCTCAATGAGGTTTTCACCCTTGTTATCTGCCCTAGGTGCCTCAAAGAGGTTTTCACCCAAGGATCTTTTTATTCCACATTTTTCATTTCTCTAGAGACAGCTGGGGTGCCTCCATTAGGTTTTCACCCTCATTGTCTGCCCTGGGCACCTCAGAAAGGTTTTCACCCAAGGATATTTTTATTTCTGTTTTTTTTTTTTGATGATCAAAGTGTGGGTGGAATAGGGGCAGAGCTCTGCTCCACTACCAACACTGATTTTTCCAAAGTTTCAATGAACTCCCACCTCGAAATAGGTTTCGTGTAGATTTTCAATCGATGCCCATTGACAAGCATGGGGACGGCTTCTTCATCAATGGTCCTGATAAGGACTGAACCATTGTCATTACATTTCTCCACTATCTATTATGGTCCTAGCCATCTTGTCCTCAGCTTCCCTTTGAAATCCTTGTACCTTGAGTCATATAGTAGCGCCCAATCTCCTGGTTGGAATTGCTTTTCATTGAGGTGCCAGTCATGCCATTTCTTCCTTTGTAGTTTAACTACTTATGAGTGGAGGAGGGCCTGCATTCTCTGTTCATCTAATCCATTCAGCTGCAGTAATATTTCCTATTGAGCATGGCTGAGATCTAAGTCCAGCTGAGCTGCCACCCTTAATGTGTTGTATTCGAACTCTATGGACAACAAATCTTTCTTCCTGTAGACCAGCTCATAAGGGGTGAAACCTATTGTAGTTTTCCAAGTGGTGTTGTAGGCCTGGGTGGCCTCAACTAGGCGATCTGCCCAATCCTTTCTGCTGTTGCTCACTACCTTAGTCAAAATCTCCTCCAATTCTCTATTAGTGACTTCCACCTGCCCATTTTCTTATGGATGATACGAGGTGGAAGTTCTGTGCTTGATCTTGTGATGAGTAAGTAGATCTTCAATCAAGTTAGAGGTGAACTGGCTTCCTTGATCGGTGACTAACTCTCTTGGATAGCCAAACTTGTAGAAGATATTTTCCCTTAAAAACTCAGCTACTTTCTTTTCTGTCGCTGCCTTGATTGCCTTTGTTTCTGCCCACTTTGTCAGGTAGTCGTTGCACACAATGATGTAAGACCTCTGCTTTGAAGGAGGATTGATAGGACCCACAAAATCCATGCCCCACTTCTCAAATGGCTCGAAGGTCACTTGAGGTTGGAGGGGAATTCCATCCCTTGGAGTTGGTTTCCCTATCCTCTGACATTGGTCACACTAGCGGATGTATCTTCTGACACCTTGATGAAGAGTAGGCCAATAGTAGCCTGTCTGTAGAATTTTGAAGCAGTCCTTTTTGCTACAAAGTGGCCTCCACAGGGTCCATTGTGACAGGTTAGGAGGATGTCAAAGACTTCCTCTTCCCTAACACAACGCCTCAAGATCTGATCTCGGCCAAGTTTAAAAAGGTTGCCCCCGATCCAAGTGAATGGGGCACTCTTCCTCACGATTTTGCTTTTCTCCTTTGAGGATATATGTAGAGGGAACTGTGCTGAGACTAAGTAATTTTCTATATCAACAAACCATGGAGAGAGTACTGAGATAGAAAACAAGTGTTCATCCGAAATCTGCTCATCCACTGTCCCTTCCTCACCTGCAGGCAAATCCAATTTAGATAGGAAGTCAGCAAAAACATTTTCCTTACCTGGCTTGTTAACAATAGTCAAATCAAATTGCTGCAACAAAAGTAACAATCTAATGATACAAGCATTCACATCAGGCTTATTCATTAAATATCTAATTGCAGCATGATCCGTGTGTACGAATGTTTGATAACCAGTGATGTAGTGTCTGAACTTGTTCAAGGAATGGACTACGACTAGGAACTCTTTCTCGGTTACAGTATAGTTCATCTCTGCCTTGGACAGGTTTTTGCTCATAAAGTATATGGCATATGGAAGTTTCTCCTCAACTTGTCCTAAGGCCGCCCCTATGGCTTTGTTCGAGGCATCAATGTGGATGTGGAATGGTAGGGCCCAGTTTGGACCTCTCAAGATCGGGGCAGATACCAACTTATCTTTCAACTCATCCAGAGCCCCTTGGCAGTCATCAGTCCATTTAAACTCAACATCTTTCCCTAATAGGCTAAACAATGGCGAAGATAGCTTACTGAAATCCTTAATGAACCTTCTATAATACCCGACCAAGCCTAGAAAACTCCGAACATCTCTGACCTTTTGAGGAGGTGGAACCTTTTGGATGATAGAGATCTTGTTAGGATCCACCTGTAATCCTTGCTGAGAAATGGTATGACCTAGCACAGTCCCTTCAGTCATTAGGAATTCACATTTTTCAGGACTGAGGGACAGGTTCATCTCAATACACTTGGCTAAAACTTTTCCCAGGTTAGTCAGTGCTTCTTGAAAGTTGGACCCATAAGGAGTAAAGTCATCCATATAGATTTCCACCGAATCATGAACCAGTTCAACAAATATGCTCAATACTGCTCTCTAGAAAGTGGCAGGAGCATTGCACAACCCAAAGGGAAGGACCCAGTAGGCAAAGTTACCCCATGGACAAGTGAAGGTGGTTTTATCTTGGTCCTCCGGGCTGACTTGGATTTGGTTATACCCGCTAAACCCATCCAGGAAAGAAACGAACTTTTTCCCTGCTAGTCCATCCAACATTTGATCTATGAAAGGCAAGGGGAAATGGTCCTTCTTGGTGGCTTTGTTAAGTTCTTGGTTATCTACACAGATTCTCCACTTGCTATTTTTCTTGGGCACAAGCACTAGAGGTGAGACCCACTCACTGTCAGAGATAGGGTAGATGATTCTTGCATCCAACAATTTTTGCAATTCTTCTTTGACGATGTCTTTAAGGGATGGATTCATTCTCCTCTGAGGCTGCCTGAATGGTTTACAATCCTCTTTAATGTAGATGTGATGGGTACAGACTGACGGGTGGACTCCTTTCATCTCCTTATAGCTCTAAGCGAAAGCATCCAAATGGCTGTTCAATAAGCTACACAGCTCTTTTTCCTGGGAGGGAGATAAGGAGGAGCTGATATTTAAGGTTCTTTTAGGGCCAAATGCCACATTCTTAACTCTAGGAGAGGTCAGATCAGTCACACAGAGGTCCACTAAAGAACTGGCTTGGGTGTCTTCCACCAACTCTTCTAATGACAGTGCATCGAGAGGTGGATTTTGAGTCAAATTCTCAATCAAGTCATCCTCGGTTTGAGGGCCTCCCCTGGTGGCTTCGATTGTGCACAAAGGTGCCGAGTAGACCTCATCCTCATCTCCCTCTTCTAACCAGAGTGGTAAGTCATGTTCTAACAGAGGTTGGGTAGGAGGATAGAGGATTAGCTACTTAGACATAGGTCCATTCTTGATGTTCATGCTTCCAGCTCGACAAATGTAAGCATCTGCAGTAGCTAGCCAAGGCCTACCCAAAATGAGGGGGTATCCGGTGAGTTTTTCTTTGGGCTGAAGGACCAAGAAGTCCGCAAGGTACTACCAAGAGTCAACAGAGACCAGGAAATCTTCCATAATCCCTTCGGGAGTCATGGTGGAGCGGTCTGCTAACTGCAGTAC
The DNA here is from genome assembly GCA_000404065.3 of Pinus taeda. Lineage (NCBI taxonomy): Eukaryota > Viridiplantae > Streptophyta > Pinopsida > Pinales > Pinaceae > Pinus > Pinus taeda. Next base: position 56,154 of record APFE031401159.1, read on the forward strand.
TGTCGAGGTCTTCCTCAAGGAACTTTGAAGGTTGAGTTTAAGCATAGTGTCCCTGGTCATCACATTTATTGCAACCCCTAGATCAATCAAGGTATGGGGGATTATGGTTCCATTGATGTGGACATCAACTACAGGACTCCCAGGGTCCAAATACTTTGGACAGATTACTTGCCCCAACATCAGATCAGACAGTTGTCCTATGACATTGATAGTTTGGGCATCTCTCTTGCGCCTGCCTGGGTGCCTGAAACACTTCTCCTTGATCAATTTGTTGTATATTGGTACATCTTTTATGGCCTGGAGAAGGGGTAATTTCACACACAACTGCTTAAGTTCTCCTAGAAGCTCAGTCTCCTCTGGGTTTGGTTGCGTGGTTGCTGTTAGTCGTTGAGGAAAGGGTGGAATGGCTTTGGGTTCACTTTCTTGTTTTTCTTCCTCATCCTCTAGGGGAGGAAGTTGGCGGTCTGGAAGGACCTTCCCAGATTGCAGGTTGATCTCCTGGATCTCCACAGCATAGGTAGGACATGTTGTCTCCCCAGTGTATACCTGCTCGACCTGTCTGTTGTTGGGGTTCAGGTTCGGTTGGGCAGGCACTTGGGGTTGTCTTGGAGGAGCAGGAGGTAATGTTTGTGGTTGAGTAGGTGGTGGAGGCAAAATGGCGGGAAGAGATTTGTATTGGGGCCTCCACCCCTACTGAGGTACATTCCACTGAGGCTGTGGATGGACATGAGAGGGGAACGAATGAGCAGTAGGTTGAGTATGGTATTGAGATGGATAAGACCACGGAGGAGGTGCGGACCAAGAAGGATGAGCAAGGGGACCCCAAGAAGGTATACGAGTAGATTGGTTGGGGCTATGATAAGCTTGGGATGTCCCTTGCATCCCCTGCTAGTAAGGTCTGGGCCCATGCGGCTTCCTTTGGTTGAGGAAGTAGAGAGGTTCAGCGGTTGCCTCAGTCCCTAGGTACATGGCTTTAAATTCGGGTAAGGTTGGGCATTGGTTTGTGGGGTGGTCTTCCTCACAAATGAAGCATACCTCTACTGAGTGCAATGGACACTCGTTCTTAGGGTGATTCCTCGTACATCTGGGACAGAAAATGGCCAAAGCCCTTTCAGCTTTCTCTTTCTTTTGTTGAATTCGCAAAGTATCAAGTTGCATAGCAATGGTCTATCTCATCTCACTTTTGAGGTCTTCCATCTGATTAGTAAACTCATGTTTGGAGAAGGTGGTACTGGCTGAAAGTGGGTTCCCCTTACCTCTTTTCCGGGCTGCCCTAGAATGGTTTCTAAACATAGTCTTTATGTCCTCATTAGGTAGTTGGTAGATGTCTCCTCCAGCTAACAAATGGAGGGTATCTAGAAGGTCTTCAGGGACTCCTCGGAGCAAAACCAACTTCAAAGATTCAGGGTCGAGTGTGCACCTGGCTCGTTTATAACTAAGTTGGAACCTTTCCTCGTAGTCTTTTAAAGACTCATCATTTCCCATGGTCATTCGAAAGATCTCTCCCTTTGTTTTCTTTGACCTATAGTAGTCTTGGTATTTGTTGTTAAAGGCTTGCTGCATCTGAGCCCAAGTAGTGATATTGTTTCCAGGTAACCCCATGAACCAGCGTACTGCTGCATCCTTGAGAGTAGAGGGAAAGACTTTTAGCTTTTGCTCATCTTCGGCATAGTCATAAGTTCGACACAAGACAGCAAACTCAAACAGGAAGGTATCAGGGTCTTTAGTGGTCAATCCATGGAAGTGAGGTAAGGCTGAGGGACTTATGTTTTTCATTTTCATGTCCCCATTGGTCTCTCGGATGGGAAAGACACCCTCTATTCTTTCGTTATCTCCTATACCGTTCTGTGTTCAGCCATGGTCTCAAGATGAATGTTCTCTTGCTCTTCTTCTGTTATAGGATCTTCGTATATCTCAAGGGGTTCACCTATAGGTTCTTCTGGATCATGGCCGCAAAGAAGAGAGAAGGGTGACTCAGTGATGTGGTGGGGGTGTTGGGTAGGAATTTTCTGGTATTGTCTCTATTCCTATGAGGCATGAAATGAAAGATTTTTGGCTGCCTTTTTTTTTTTTCTGCTTGTACCTACAAAACTGGAAATAGATTGAATTGCAACTAACTAAAATCTATCTTGCTGAAATGAAAATGTAGAATTGAAATGAAAGCAGGAAAGAACTAATCTATTTTGCTTAAATGAAATTGCAGGAATGAAATGCTAGGCTACGCTTGCGAAATTGAAATTGCGGAATTGAGATGCTACTTTACGCTTGCAGAGTTGAAATCTTATTGAATGAAAATGTGGAATTGAAATGAAAGCAGGAAAGAACTAATCTATTTTGTTGAAATGAAATTGCAGGAATGAAATGCTAGGCTACGCTTGCGAAATTGAAATTGCAGAATTGAAATGCTAGTCTAGGAAAGCAGGAAATGTCTAGTCTATTTTTGCGGAAATGAAATTGCAGAAAGTAAATGAAATAAACTACTGAGCAGAAGGTTGTGGTAGAAAATAAAAGAAAAGAAGCAATCACAAATAATCTGATGCTTCCCCGGCAACGGCACCAAAAAGAGTGGTGGGCTCCAGTATTGCAGCAATAATGCTGCAACTCCTGGAACTCCCTTCTTTACTTTATATCAACCCGGTAGTTTGTAACAAACTTGGAAGCGACAGTGCTGTATGCACAAGTACTAGCTCTTGCCGCAACTGTCACTTGGTTAGCTGGCACAAGTCCGCTAGGGGCTTAAGCCAACTTCGATGAGCTCTGAGAAGAATCTTTTTAACTGATGGACGAAAGCTAACTCGAGGGAAGCTAATCTACTTACAGAAAGATACTGAAATGTTGAAAGGAAATGCAAACCCTAACAAACCCTAATTTTACCAGCTAGCCCTACTGATGCGGAAAAGAGGATGCAAGCTACCAAAAGAGATGCCATTAATTCTAGGAAGGTAAAATACATGTGTCTAAACTACTTCTATCTGAGGAGAACATCTTTTTGTATTTTTGATTAAGTTGTCAGATTTATCATGCATGTGCTTTCACTGCTTTTAACTGTACAGAGGTGGATCGCAGAGAGGAAATGCTTGCAGGAGGTTAGGAAGGTTCAGAGAGGGCCTAAGGGGTCCCTAGCACCCTTCCTAAGAGTTTCACAGAGTTTGGCCATCAAGAAACCGTTTTCGTGAGCTTCTACAGGAAGTTTGCAGGGGTTCTACACGATGTTCTGGACTTTCTACAGGATGTCTGTAATTTTCTACAGGATGTTCAGAAATGGGATTTTGGAGAGTTGATGGAGGGAAAAAGGTGGAGGAATGAGTATGGAGGTGAGATAGGGGTGTGATGAGGTTCAAGACTTGGTGGATGGGGTTGAGGAGTGGCGCGGATGGTTAGATTCGTTCAAGGAGGGATGAAACAATGCTGCACAAAAAGATGAGAATCAGGGCAAAGTAAGCGAATGAGGCAAATGTAAGGTAAGGGTTCTAAGTGGAGGATGGAACAGGTGGAGTTGATGGAGTTTGGGCAGATAAAGAAGGATAATGGGTGCTCTACAAGTTGTTTTTAAAACTGGACAACCAAACACTTGGAAAATCGAAGACTTAGTTACGTTAGTCTATTTTGACCTAGATAACAGCATAGAAATGGAACATAAGTTTAATTGCAATGAAATCAGATGAAATAACTATGCAACTAAGCAATCATAACTCTAAGCATGCAATCAAAACTGATATCAAGCTCGACAACTAAGAATCCAACACTACTAATTGCATGGTGAAGCAAAAGACAGTGTTTTTGTTGGCAGCAATGTCACCTTTGTCCCAGCTCACGATCCCACTGAGGGAGAGGTGAGATCAGAGGTGCTTGATGGCATTTTCCTGGAGATCTTCCGTGTTACTAATCTATCAACTAAATCTAAACATAAAATGCCTATCTAATCATCAACCATGACCTATGTAACCAGCAAGATGTTGATCTACTTAACATAAATTATTTTGCAAAGACATAAAAACAAATAACAATACATAAAGGAAGCCTTGGCACTTGGGTTGGGCCCAACCCCAAGAGCTGCAGGCTCCTAAAGAAACTCATAACTGATGCCAAATAAAGTTGCTTTCCATTACTCAAAAATAGCCATTTTCATAAGAAAGTTATACAATAACAACTACAAAAATGAGCTGAGAAAATAGCAGCACCCTAGTGCAAAATAACAACAGTCCAAAAAGTAAACTACGAAGGCTGAAAGCCTCCCTATTTATGCCTACGAGGGGCCTCAACAGCCCTCCTTAACCCAAGGGGCTCGGCTGCTCCAACTACCAGTAAACAGTCACTTTTCACCAAGCTGCTCGGCTGCCTTTAGGATTCATTTTGGTGGCCTGCTGAGCTCCGAGTTGAGGGTGGAAATTTAGAGGAAGGGACATTTAATGCAAGAGACATCCTTCCTACGAATCCTCACCCTTGTTCCTTCATGCTTGGCTGTCATCTTGGCTCATAATTGCTTGGCTTTGTTCCAAAATTTGCCCAAAAACCTGAAGTAACCACGTATTAGCCTTCTTGGTAAAGTGACCACCCTCATTTGTTCAACTAACATAAACATACTAAAAAAAATATGCATAAACTATGAAAAATGGTGGATTGTTCAAGAAAAACTAGGTAAAATGAGCCCAATAAGTTACCCAATTCTGGGGCTCATCATCACCCTCCCTACTAAATGGGTTGCTCGTCCTCGAGCAACTAATCCAACTCATCATCCTTTATAGCCTTGACCACCTCCCTCACATCCCAGGCCTCTGAAGTGATATCTTCTTCACGGTCATGAAATCCTGCTTTGCTTTCCACTTCTTCCCACTGCCTGTGTTCCTCCTCTTCTTTGACTCCCTCCAACAACCCCAAAAGCAAGGGAGGGCTGAATTTTAGGCTGATCCATTTGGCCTGAAGATTCTGCATGGATTGTTTGTAGAGGGGTACTCTTGCCAAGGCCTCTGTCATCCTTGTTGGGGTGTGGTATTCTCTAATTTTTAGGCTGTGGGGTAGTGTGTTCCACCTCCGGGTGTAGGCATGAACACAACCATCCCCCAACAACCTCTCCATGTCCTCAAAATGGGCTATGGCTTGGGCTTGACGGTCGATGTAATCTAGTAGGGCCTGAGAGTTATTTTCCAAGTGCTGGTGGGCGTATATCAATGCTGAGGGGTCCTCCGGCTCTGCTCTAATGAGGGGTTCCTCCGGAGTCTGCAAAAAGACCAACTTCCTCAGATCATATCTCCGCAATTATAGCGCAAAATGCTCTGAAATTCGGACCCAAGATTTATGTCTTCTCAAATGGTTTTTTTTTTCAACTTCTAAAACGTTGCCGAAAAAAAGTTATAGCGAAAATGCCACGATGACCTGTTTGGAGCAGCGAAACCCTAGAATCCAAAGCTCTGATACCAAATGTTATGAAACCAGCTCAAGAAAAGATAGAAAATATAGATCAATACCTTAGAATTCAGCCTCTTCTAGGGGGAAACCTCCTTTACATTACATAAATGAACAATTCTTGGATGATACAAATGAAAAGACCTCCTTTCTATATATAGGAGTCTAAGGGTTCATAACATAATCAGAGCCTGCATAACAATAATAACGTAAGGGCACACTAATAATAATAGTGGGCTTCTATGGGGCACAATATTAACAATATGGGCACAATAGGGGCACAACAATATTAATAAGGGGTACAACTACAATAGTAATGGGGTAATCACTAGTATTATGGGGACCCAACATTAGCCTTACCAAAATGGGCTTTTTCCTACCCCTCAACACTCTTTTTGTTCCTTGCTCATCCAAGCATTCAATTTTTTTTCATAGCAATCTACCTTGGTATGGTGTAAGTATAACCAATCCATACCTAGAAGTATACTATATACACCCAATGGAAACACATTTAAATGGGTTGTTGTGGGCATACCACTTAGTTCAAATGCACATGACCTTACTCAATAGCTGATTCTTCTCTTTGTCCCAATTTCCAATGAACCCACCAAGGTTTGTCATGAAACTCCTTGCCCAAATCAAATTTCTCAACAAGATTTGGGTTGACTTAACTATAATTAGATCCTCTATCAATTAAAACAAAAATGACATGCTTTTGTAGCTTACCTTCCATCTCAACGATGGATTCATGGTGATGTGCTTGGCGGTTGTCCATTGCGACATAAATCCTTGGCATGCTCCGAGCTACCTCTATCACCGTGCTCCCCTCCATAGAACTGTAAATATTTGGCCCAACATCCTATGGATGTGGACAATCTCTCCTCCTGTGGTTCCCACCACAAGTCGAACACTTGAGCGACTCTTAGCCTTCGGACTTGGGTTGTGCTGATGCAGATTGTTGAAATTTTTTCTTAATAGCAACATTGGATTTTCTGTTGAAATGGTCTTATGGAAGATAGGCACCTGTCTTATTTCCTTTCTGAGCTTTTCTTGGTCCAATTCTTTGTATGTCCAACATTTCTTTTAGCCTGCCAATTACTTTTAATATCATGTTTGTGTTTTTCTTGCTTGTAGAAGTGATCTATCTTTTAAATGGCATCTTTCAGAGTTTGGGGTTCCAACAACTCAATTTTATCCTTGAATTCCATAGGAAACCCACTCATGAATCACTAAATTTTGGCTTTTTCATCCTTGATATGTGGCACATACCTCAAAACTTCTAGAAATTTGGTGACATACTCATCACTAGTTAACTGACCCATTTTGAGTTCATAGAACTCTTTTGCCTTACTATCATAATAATGTTTAGACAAGTATTGCTCTTTGGAGAGCTTCTCAAACTCATCCCAGGCCAATTCTTTCTCAACAATAGCTCTAACTTTCAAGTCCTCCCACCATATGTTTGATTTTCCCTTCTGGCTATAGGTGGCTAATCTAGCTTTCATATTCTAAGAATAGTAATGTATTATGAAAAAATTATTCATTCCTAGCAGCCAAGCTTCTGAATCCTCTTCTTTATTCATATCCTGGTCAAGTGTGGGTGGCTTAACCTTCTTAAGTTATTCAAGAATATGGCCCTTTTATTTGATTTCTGAATGATGATGATGGCGATGGTGAGAATGGTGGTGCCTTTGGGTGGAAAAACTAGATGGTTTGCTAGAATAATGCACCTGTGTGCTAGTTCCTCTCCTTAGAGTGCTCAAAGGACTACCTCCTGGCACAATGTCTTCACTTCCTTACCTGTGCCTCTTTTTGGACCTACCACCATATGCTCCATTGGTGTTTTCTGTAGAAATTTTGAATAATAAACACATATTCAATGGAGATTATCTTGATCATGTACTATTGCAGAATAATTACATAATACATAAGCTCCTCTGCATTGATCATCAATATAGCAGCATCAATAACAATAAAACATCAAGAGCATGCACACATTAACACAATATGTAACCCGGGGAAAGCTTACGGCTGAAAACCCCACACTATCTGTATATTAATGATTGAGAACATGTAACATTACAATAGTCAATACTTCTCACAAGTATCTAGCACTATCTCCACCTGTTACACACAATACAACTCAAATCTGATCTCCAAATCTATTCCACTGCTTGCCTGCCTCCATTGCTCAATACCTGCACAAGAATGGATGAGAATGGTTGAACCAAACTTGTATTTACCTCAAAATAATCACTCACATTGGGAATCACGTGAG
>APFE031401159.1:68393-96058 GCA_000404065.3 Pinus taeda
ATCCATAAACAACATCCTGCAACTCATAGACATGATCCATATGTCTAAAAATAGACTTAGTCTAAAAATAGACTTTGCCCATAATTTGCCTGCGGGCCCACTTAGTGAAGGCAACTCTTTTCACTAAGCTCCATCATCTTGTTGCAATCTCAACATTTTCTTCTGACTTATGAAGGATTTTCCTGTCTCTATGACTGGCCCTCAACTTAGATTGCCTTTGTGTTTTCCAGTCTGAGAGATTCTATAGGATGAATGCATTGATCTCTGCTTTTCTTTCTTGGGACCTTACCAACCTCTCATTGTTGGCCTTAAAGCTTCTCACCTCAACCTTCAGGCTTATCATGGTTTCCATCCAGTTTAGGGCGTGATTCCCACTCCCATGGCCAACTAATATCTCTTCTTCATTAGCTCTGATCTCATCACTTCCATGTTGTGATTGATCATAATTGTACTCAACCTTTCTGGTCCTCATTGATGTAACTTCTCTGTTTTATGATGCTTGTGATGTGCTGTCAGCCACACACATTTGTTAGACATTTCAAAGTAAATAAATAAATGCATAATTTGACCATGAGCTTGCATTCATGGTTCTGCCATGGAGGTTTCTTTTGCTAAAAAAACCGATGTTAGTGTGAAAACAAATTTACAAATAATACGTAATATTCATTCAATGCTGCAATTTTATCATGATCATCAACAATGAGAACATATTTATGGCCATGGTCTTGCTCTCATCGAGTTGCTGTCAACCAAACAATTCACACTAGCACAACTTACCAACAAAGAAACAATTAATAATTCAGACCGGCTTTTAACACCTAAACAATTATTTAGTCAATTCTCAAAATCATCACTTTCTCATGATGAAGCCCATCTATTCCAAGCGTTGAACTTGGATACTCTGATACCACTATGTAACGTCACCAACCCCTCAGGTTACCATTAGAGGAATGGGGTATATATATATATATTAACTATGGTTGCCAAAATCCAATGACTTCCACTCTCTGCATTAGCCAACGTCTTCCTGGTGGGTCTTACTGGACACGTCACCCTGCTCACTCGCTCTCGGCGCTTGCAATTAGCTCGATACCTCATATATTACAGTGACACTATTCCTCTAGGAACACAACATCGGGCTGACCGAGATATGGGTCCTTCCTCTCCCAGTGAGATCTCTGCAGGGCTTGCATGAATGGCCACACAATCGACCCACGTCACCTTGTTCGGTCCCTTTTGACACATTGTAGAAGTAGCCCCTTTTACTTCCCACCAGGTTACACTTCCGGGCTTACATAGATGGTGGGGTTGTATGGCCTCCTCCCCATTGGTCTGCCACAACCAACTCCCTGCTCCCACCACAACCACTCCCACTTCATCCCATTTACCTTCATATCGACGCTTGCAAATTTCCTACCCTCTTAATCTCTTCTAGGGTCATAGTGTCAGGCTAACATGGCTGGTGGGACCCTTCTCCACCAATAGGATGACACGTATCACTACATGGAGTGACTTACTTCATCCTGCTAGCTTACCTCCTGATGCTTTACATTTGACTCCTGCTTTAAATTTAGGTGAACTTTGTCAGAATGACTCGAAAAGTGGTTAGTCCCCAACCCAATAGTACCACAAAAAAATATGGGCCCATCCACATATCCCTTTTATGTCATCCTGCCAGGCTTGCCTAGAATTTCACTTTGCACCTTCTGTTCATCCTTCCAGGATAGGCGTCCGGGCCTATGTGGTTATTGGCCTGCTATTCCATCCAATAAAAATCTTGTTGGGTGTACGTCATAGTGCCACATCGTCCCGCTTCTTTTCACCTGACTTTTCTTTGCTCGTGCCCTTAGAAATGTATAGGGGTAAGAACTCTAGTAACTATCTCTGGGCCATGTCAATTTGGTGGGCTGCATCCCTGAATGACCCTTGCTCCTGATCGGGAAACATAGCAGCAATGCCACCTCATCCCACTCCCTTTTGCCTGCACCTTATGTGAGTGCTTCGGGGGACCTAATGAGATGACCTGTCAGGTAGGTCCATCCCCAAGAAATAACATAACAACCGAAGTTGCGTGGCTGCTAACATGTCCCGACTGTCGCTATTCTGGTTAGCCCATTTTTCCTCCTGTAACAATCTTCTGGGGTATTCCTTCTGGGTTCCATGTCTAGGCCACATCAACACTCTCGTGACCAATCACATTAGAGGGAAGTTGAGTTGCGCCAATGGGAGGTCTCCATGGATAGGGCTTGATCTGTGAAAGAATATGGTTTCCTGATATTTATTCTAAGTTTGGGGCTCGATCCCTTTGCATTGCAACATGTTTTTCTTCTCATTCGTAGCCATGTCTTGACTAAGAGACTTCAACCCTGCCTCAAGCGATGTCTCAAATGGGGATCTCTGCGATCACCTGTAGAACGAACTCTGCTACTTCACAAACTTCCTCGAGCTAGTATTTTCGACCATGGAATTTCCTAAGAGGTCTAAGAGGCCTCTAGATCAACTTCAAGGATTCATAACGATGCTAATGGCTTATTAAGGCATTCCATGGTACTACCCCTCCTGAGCTTGGGAAAATCAAACTTCAAGGAGATCTTGGCCCGCCTACATTTTCTATTCTTGGATAGGGAATCCAATGCATGCCGACGTAGGAACTCCAACGACCATTACCTACCATGGGCTTCATATGGAATACTAGGAGGCTTCCACCTCGCTTGCCACACATCGACAATGCCATAATCAATGTCGATCCTGTAAGAAGCTCCATGGCACTACACAAAACCTTCTAGTGCCTCACCGACGACACTAGGTGATCTGAAAATTGCGGAAGAAGATCGTTCTCTGACACTTGACAAGATTGAAAATAGGTCTTTAAAACATCAAGTTTATTTGGTGTTCCCTCAAGCACGAAATAGTTCACATGTGCAAGTTAACCATTAAGAACATAAAACAAACAATTATGCACATAGCAGGAACAATGACACCAAGATTGATGATGGAGTTCACCCCTCCTGGGCTACGTATTCGAGCCCTGCTCAAAAGGCTAGGCCGCTCATATTTCAACATTTTAAAAGAGGTACATCAATTTTCTGTTTACAATTGTGGCCATTTCCTTTGCAAGGAATTTTTCTCATACAAAGAACTCTCACAATATACTTGACAATCTACAATCAATGTGTCATCTACAACAAAAATAAAGAGTCTCTTGCAAGGACTCTAAACCTCAACTAAAATTGAGCAATCATGCATCAACAATACATCATTCAATTACTTGCCTCAACTTGACTTGGAGAGACAACAATTCATGTACTGAATTATGAAGAATCAACTGCTATACTTGATGAACAAACTCTGCCAGTTTGTCTGGGGCGCACCAAAACCCCTGTTTTGGTTCTTCAAATGCGCAATTTGGTTTCCCTATGACCTCGGAATGCCAACTTCAATTTGTATTCAAAAACCAACTCACCATCCACTTCTCGTTCTGATGGCGCAATGGTACAACACCTACTTTCTCACAAAGCTAGCCCACAAACAATACACTTCACTCGCCTCTACCTCTCCTTTTCCAATTTCCCCCTCCTTTGGTGCATTTACATTACATTTATAATGTTTTGGAACTCCAAGTTTAGAGTTTGTTGCAACTATATTGCAAACATAGGAAATGGTGGAATGCATCCGCGCCATGGGGCATATCCCAAGTTTGTAACAACATATCGGATTAACAAATCCACACCATATTTAAATATGGTTTGAACAAACTCATACCATATAATATATGGTTGAAACCTTTCAATCGACGTTGATAAATATGAAACTCAAGTGGCGTATCTTTGTTGTGACCACATATAACAACTCCAATGTATTATCCGTTGACTTCGTTCCAAGGTTCGACATATGGATATTTCGTAGGTTCTAAACATGGCAATCAAACCAGCAGATATGTGGCATAAAACCTTAACCATAGTTTATGACCAAGACTTTAGCGGTGATATATATTCTTTCGACCTGTGGTACTTTGTTTATAACCAAAGTTTGACCATAAGATAATAATTCTCTATATCTGCCGTGTAGCATCCAAACTTTGGTTGAAGCATTATCCGACGGTGATATATGTTGGATCTCCGTGGCATAGCCTTTGTTGAACCAATGGTGATAAACCATCGCACATGACATGGATCTGCAGTGATACCTGTGAACATAGGACTGCAAAAAATCCCATGCGGTTATAACAAACATCGATGGTGATACCTTGATGTCGGTCCTTGGCATACATTGTAACCGCATATGGAATCCCTTTGGCGGTGATGTTGACTAAGCAACAGAGGCATGACATTTCATATACGTTGACTATGCACTGGTGGCATGACCTGCTCCTTGCATGCTCCCCGACTGTTCGGTGGCATATTCCATGGCATGCTGACTCAATACTCTGACATTTTAAACATTGTAACAAATATATGTTAATTCCCCATCGATTTCTTTGGAGTAGTGCCGATACCATAGTTTTGGATTGTATTATGTTTTTTCATATGGTTTTTAACCATACCATCATTCATTCCATACATATTAATGCGTCCCCTTGTAAATAAGCACTAGAATGGAATATTGGCCAAAGTTTTGCGAGATAATGTTGGAGGTTATGGGTTTGACTCCGACCCATTCCAATTGACCTTTGATTTTGTTGACTGCGCCTGTGTTTGACTTTGACCACTTGCCACGTGTCAAACTTTGAGGTTTCCACTTGGCCAATAAGGCCCATTTTTTCTACTTGTTTGACATAAACTTCAATGAGCGTTTTCTCCTTCATATGGAGGCCAATTACAAAACTGAATATACTGCTAGAATCAACGCGATAAGCTCTTCAAATTGGTGTTGAATTCGTGAGCATATGGGAATGTAAAATTCTGAGTATGTCGTGAATTGTTGTTATCTACGATCATCTTGGTCTTCAATCATTACATAACAAACTATGACTAGACTCAATAAGATCCATCCTAGATCACTAGGACGCCAAAAAAAGATATCTAACCTCCTTAGAATGCAAGGCTGAAGTCCATTTAGGTAAAGTTGATGGTCTCATCTGGCCCCAAGGGAAACAACCCTTAATGCTCACGCAATGCTTGCCGCGTGATAAAGCAACTTGTAACTTAGGTAAATAAATGAATTTAAGCGAATGCAGACCATGCTGAACAAACAATCCTCAATGTAACTATTTTATATTAATAAAGGGTCTTTGATCCTACTATTTCAAGATTTATTCCAATCTCTTATGGCTTTGTTGTGACCTGCAACATGGCCTTACGTTACTTTATCATTCATTTATGTTGTTTTCATTATAATTAAGCATTTAATTCGACTTAAGGTTCAACTCAACATTATATATTGGTTCTTATTATCATATGGTTTTTTACATATTTGTGCATCTATTTTTCTGTGATCAACAATATAAATTTATTCGCACAACATCTTATTTCTAGTTCAGAAGCTCATGCTTAGCTGATTTAACAGTATCACTCATTCCAGAGAAACAACACACACACACACACACAAAAACACAAACACAAACACAAACACAAACACAAACACAAACACACACATATTAAACATGTCCATCAGTATCGTATCTGCATAAAAATGCATCCACATATCCATACATAAACAACACAAATATAGTTCCATAATCAAGAACTGTCGGAGTCAAGAATGCATAATGGTTTATCAACAGATAAACAAGTACTATTTGATACTTATCTTTAACTTGCAGGGAAACTGATTCCGAGACAAGGACCCTCCACCCAACCATAGATAGATGCAACCACACTTACTTGCCACTGTCACCCCCGAGTCAGATTCCAGAGTCACAGCTATAGCCACACTTACTTGCAACCGTCACCCTCAATCCAAATTCCAGAATCTAAGGGAATGCTTGCTTAAGGGGTTAAAACACCAACTTCCAATCGAAACAAAGACTCCATAGCACCTCCTTCCTCAACCCCACTGGTTGAACACTGCTTCCTTCAATGATACAAGGAGTCAAGAGGTTATCCACCTCACCCCCAAGTGCTCCACATGGAGTCACCCCCCTTATAGGGAGTCCAAAATCCATTGTTACAATAATACATTAACCACAACTCATCAATCAGATCTTCCTTTGATGCTACTTCAGGATGGCCTCTTCCCAAGCTGTTATAGGGCTCCAGTGTCTACTATCTCAACCCAAAACCTCTAGGGGAGCCAAGTTGTTATAAGGTTCAAGAGATTCCATCCCAACCCACAACTTCCAGGGACCCAAGCCGTTACAGGGCTCTAGAGACTTTTGTCTCAACCCATAGCCTCCAGGGACCTAAGCTGTTACAAGGCTCCAAGGATCCTATATCAACCCACAACATCGAGGGACCCGAAGCTATTACAAGGCTCTAGATTCTAGCAACTCAACCCACATCCTCTAGGGAACCAGAGAACCAATCCCCTTCTCTTCTCTTCTCTTTAGAGCTGCCTACCGATTTTTCTCGTTGGATGCTCCAAATCTTCTTTGCCTTCTCTATATGCCTCTTGCACACTTGAGTTCGAATGGGTGTCTTCCCTTGTCTGCTTCTAGCTTTTTTCCCTTGAATGAATCCTCCCGTGCTGTTCTTTTTTTTTTCCCTTCGTTTATAGGGATTGTTGCATCCTTGTTGACCTGCAATGTGCAATCTCTTTGGCAGACTTCTTGTTCTCTTTTCTTGTTATTGTTTCTCAAGCAGCATGGGCCTGCGTACTTTCTCTTGCAACCCAATTGATTTCAAGAACCAGTTCGTTAAATTCATGCACCAGCCAGCCTTTAATCGTTGTCCAAAAAAATCAGGTTTCTTGCACAAGAAATCACAACATCCCGAGCAAACAATCCTCCTTCCCAACTCTAGAATCCATGTCCGTTTAACTCAACCCCTTTTTGAAATTTCACATATAGCAAAATATTTACAATGTGTTTTATAAGAAAGCAATGAGTGGGGTTATTACAGTTATGCATCCTCCTAATGTGAAAAATGAATACCAAACCACCTGTTCCTGAGCACACTCACCTTTAGTTGTTATTTCAAAATAATCTTCTAATGTTTTATCACCCATTCCTACATCTTAGGGCCATGCATATTGGCATACCTCTGGTGACTGATGAGAGCTCTCTTTTATAGACCCTCAATTCTAACCCAAAAACTTACATGTAAATATTTACAAACATTTACACTACTACAACATCGCTCCATACTAAACTTAGAATATCTCTCAATATAATTAAAACATTTAAAATATACATTTAATTTTATTTAATTTTTATATTTTTTCCATATTTAAAACATATTAACATATTTACATTACCCTCAACACCTTCCCCATACTCCACCACACACTTATACTACACCACACACTTAAATGCTATAAGATATTGTTAAATTTAGACGTTGTTAAATTTACGTGAAGTTATAAGATATTATACTGTTGTACAAAATGGATCTAAGTCGTCAATGTTGTAAAGGAAAACACACTCTTCTTAAGCTTTTATATTTATTTGACACATTTGAAAGAGAGTTTGTATTTGCCTTTCTAGTACATTTTATGTATGTGGATGGGTAAAATTAGCTAAAAGGAACCAAACATAAGATTAATAAATGTAAGACCAACTTAATAACAACCTTAAGATTAATAAATGTAAGACCAACTTAATAACAACCTTAATAATCAATATGTGTGAAATGAGCATGTGTATTAGATTCAATCACCTTATGCAAATTGTTGGTGATATAATATGTATACATCTAGGTGCATGTGTTATATCTACCCCTTAGGTAAGTACTACAGATATAAGAATTGATATTGTAAGTAAGGATTATGTTGAGCAAGTATTTCAGATATAAGAATTAATATTGTAAGTAAGGATTATGTTATGAAATTAATATATTGATTAACAAGTGATGAAAATGAAAATTAGAAAATATGAAAATAATATTTATGTTTATGAAAGGTTATATTTTATGGATTATATATTTTGTTTTAGTGATACACATATTATTTTGAATATTTGTGTTTTTTATTTGTATTGTATATTGACAATGTCAATTAGTTTTATCATTATAATTTTAAGGTCTTTCAAGTTATCTTTGCAAAAAATTAGATGTATTGGATTTTTGTCTTTGAATTTTCCTATCATGGTATAGACATGATTTTTGTTTCATTATAATTGACATTTAATGTTATGTATGGTATTTTAGTTAATATTTTCGTGTTTTTCCCCTTTGGTTACGTATTAGTTATAATGAAAAATTGTTTATTTCTTTATTTAAATGATTAGCTAGTTAAATGGATCAACTCTAAGCCTTATGCCTTAACCAAAGTCTTAGACAATTAAGGAACCTAAATTGGGTGTTACAACATCCCTAAATTTTTAATTCATTCTATTTAATGTACTTACTTATTTACGTTTCCATTTTTATCAAGTGGTTTAGTTGTGCATTATTCCCCATGAGTTTTCCTACCCATATCATGCTTGTGCATAATGGTTCATTCATAGATATATAATAGAGGCCTATTTTATGTTGTCACACCTATGTTTTTGCAAAAAACCCTCATAACTTAAAGCTTAAAATAAGTGTTTTGACCATTGTGTAAAATATGTAGCTTGACCACTATGTAGAAAATAACACTTCTATGATGAGTGTGATGGTGATGTACTTCACTTAAGAATATAAAACACTGTTTTTATTTCACTCTTACTCTTGTTAATGTTATTTTATCTCACTAGCTTATATAATTTGTTATTTTTTTTTCCAAATTGGCTATCATCCAACATTCTTGTGATCTCCTTGTACCTTCTTTTTTCTTGGGCTTACTTGGATAGATTGTCTCCATGGAATCTCCACCTATTGTATTTTGTTAAAGTTATATGACTTTCCAAAGAAATAATTGAATTTAGGCTTCTGTGATCCATATCATGTGTTAAGAAACCTTTCGGTGATAATCACATCAGAGAAAATATGTTGAAGCATTTTGAACCATCCAGTGTGGTTCATCGTCAGGACCAGATGGATAATCAGATCATGGCATCATGATAAATAAGTAGGGTGATGTAGAAATAATTAATCCTAATGGCTAGAATCTAACAACTAATTTTGACTAAGGAATTTTTTTTATTTTTTAATAAGGAAAAATACAATAATAATAAAATAAAAATATAAAAAATAAATCAATAAGAAGGCAGATCTGATAAGGGACCAACCCATTATAGGTCATATAAAAGTTAGTCAAAATTAAAAATAAATATTGTTAATTTATTTAGAATATATTGTAATCATAATAGAGAATTATGATTATAGAAGAATCCAACATAAATGATTCAAACATATGAAATTTTTTGAAGCTTGGGTATGAGGTGAAACAAAAAATGCTTACGAAACTACCTACATTGTCCTTCTTGATGGAGTATGCGAAGGGTGGATGATTGGAAATTATCATTAGAATATATTTGAAAAGAAAGAAATATTAAAGAGACAAGACTCAAATAAAACTTGTCCATAACATCTCCCCGTTGGGGGTGAGGAATGTGGAAAATACGTTGGAGGAGGGTGGGCAGGTGGTACAAACCTTGTCCTTAGGCGAGTCAAATACTGTGATATGACGTGTGGATCTATGAAAGGTGACAAACTCAACAAGTGGCATCGTTGGCTTAGAAACATTGAGAAAGAGTTAGCATGCTATAAAGCCCGCCTCTTCAACGCCTTATATTGAATTTGGTTCCTTGGTATGGGAGGTTTGATGAGTGGTTTTACTATTATAGAGTGTGCACAGGCTCCTCACCTATGCATACCCGCTGGATGGGACACCTTGGTATTGAGAGGAGATGGCCGAAAGTTGTTTGTGTGCAAACCAAGCCATGTTCAAGCACTGATGAGGGGGGTTTGGGACCTTGGAGAGTAAGGTTGGGGGAATTCACTGGGAGAGTCTGAAAAGGAGGCTCCAACTATGGACCTCCCCGCTCAGGAGATAAAGCTAAGCATGGAGAAAAGATGCCATGCTAGTTTGAGAATTATGGTAAGAGGAGGAACCCAACTTTATTCCATTTTCTCTCATATATTTGTCTTTTATTACAATTGGGACACCCTAGTTGGTTTCCCCTTTAGCGAGGGCGGTGTTCTAAGAAAAGGCTATGTATCAAAGCTTTGGGTTGATAAATTTGGGAGGCTATCTTGCCGGAAAACCTTGGTGGAGGGTTCACACTTGGAAAATTGGGTAAATTTGGTTGAAAATTGGTACATAAACCACATCTGTTAATTTTACAATTGTTGGGTGGTCGTGGTCCTTTTTTTGGGTGAGTTTAATAGGCAGGGTCGACGAGAGTGGGGTTTTGCCATGAGTGGAGAAATTAGGTGCAAAGGATCTTTGGTAGACATGCAGAGACAATGTGAGTTGACACACCACAGAGTCATCCCTTAGGGTCAGGTTGACGAACGAGCCAAATGCGTGGCAGAGCAGGACAATGGAGAAGAAACAGTCTTGGAAGACGAGGTGACCCACACCCATGCACAATCACCTGGACATGTGCTGCAACCTCTAACCCTAACCTTAGTGGTAAAACAATTGAGGGACATACACACTAGTCTCAACATCATTCACCAACAAAGGTATGATGATAAGAATGAAACCATTGCCTATATTGTTGGTGTTAAGTAAAATTAGGGAGAGATCTTAGAGTGCCTTGCTTCTATCCACCACAATCAACATAGATCCAACGAGAGGCTAGATGAGATTAAGGCAAGGTTGGATCATATTGAATTTCTTATGCATGAAGGGCATGACCCTCCTGTGCTCCCAGGAGCTGCTTAAGCTTCGAACCCCACTATGCAAAATGGTTACTGTCGGTTGTTTTTTGGAACTTTCTATTTTTTGGACAATATGGTTAGTGTGTCTCTGTAATTTTTGTAGCAAATGGAATTATCTTTTAAGATTTTTCACTACTCTCCTGGGTAACAAATCTGGTTAGAGTGAATTTGAGAGAGCAAAGGGTCTATGGAATGACCGATTTAAATTTTTGAGAAATTAATGAAAGTATTTTGACTGACAAAAAAAAACTTGCCCATAACATCATATATTCCTTGAGCAAACTATCACTTATTGGTGCAAGGGATGCATTGAACCTCATTAATTACTTTTCCAAGTACACTTAGGTACATTTAATGAAGCATTAGAGTCATGTATTTTAAAATTTCGAGGAATTTAAGACATTAACTAGAGAGAAATGTAATATACATATTAAATGTTTAATATCAAAGCAATGGAGGATAATATCATGACAAATATTTCAAAATTACTTGTCATGGAATGATATATCTTGGAAATTTTTTGTACCTACACCTTAGTATAATGAATTTGCTAAAATGAAAAATTAAAATTTGGTAGAAACAACACATTTTTTTGTTTACACCAAAATTCCATTGACTAAGTCTTGTGTTGAAGTTGTTTATTTCTCAAAATATTTGTTAAATGTGATTTTGAAAAAAAATTATATGGGATATGACTCTAATCAGGAAATGTAGTAGAATAAAACATTTAGTCAAAAATTTTTAACCTTTGGATAGATAACACTGGATCACATTTTGGATCATAGAAGTAATAAACTTGATGAAAAGTGTCATGCTTGTATCATGGTTAGATACTTTAAAGTGTTGAGTACCGATAAGTTATTTTCACGTTATTTGATCTTATTAGACAAGGGACTATCTATATAAAATATATTGTCTTTGATTAGAATACCTTATGCATATCCCTATTGAGTTTCTCTTGTAGTTTATTGAGTAATGATCCTTTGGAAAATATTCAAAATCA
Organism: Pinus taeda; assembly: GCA_000404065.3. NCBI lineage: Eukaryota > Viridiplantae > Streptophyta > Pinopsida > Pinales > Pinaceae > Pinus > Pinus taeda. Next base: position 80,244 of record APFE031401159.1, read on the forward strand.
TGTATTGACTAAATATTTCATAAGATCATTGATTGAATAATAAATTATTCACCTAAATTTGCTTACAATTATTATGAATATAAATTATATAAAATTAAACAAATATAAATAAATGTAAATACTAAATAATCAAGTAATGATTATGTTAAGAAGTCATTAGTTAAGTGAAAAGACATGTCTAAAAGACATGCCTAATCATGAAGGGACACTTGCCTAGTATATATGTGGGTCCTCATTGTAACATTCGACATCACTTGTATATTTTTATATATAATAAATTATTTTTACAAAATACCTCTCGTGTATTTTCACATTTAAGTCAACAAGCTATCAATTTTGTTGCTCCAGTGGTATCAGGGCCATGGCACACAATATAATCATGCGAGTATTTGAACATTGTTCATTGCATAATATGCCATGATGTTTACGTCTTGAATGCGTTGAGCAATTTAGTAAAATTCAAGAAGCATTTCAGCGTTTAGAAAAGTCATGTGCATAAGCTAAAACATGTTTTGAGGAAAGTTATGAAAAAATCGATAATAAGGTAGATGATAAGGATTATGGGAAAGAGGAGGAAGGAAAACAGGATCAAAATGATGAGAATAATGCACAAAGCATTACATTTAATAATGGAGGAGATAAAATTGATCATAATGAAGAAGATCCACATGAAGATAGAGATGATCTCATCAATGTTGTTTTGTAGCTAAGAAAGGCATACAATCATCTGGATTTATTTGAAAGAAATGAAGACGCGAATGACATGGAGAAAATCTACGAATACAGGGAGCGTCGCAATGAAGCCAAAGGAAAATCCAAGCATGAGAGTGATTACATTGGGATAATAGAAACAACAAAGGGAAGTAGTAAGGCAAAGCAACTGGTGGCACAACTTATTCCATGCTTCTTCAAGTATTTCCCAAGTCTCTTAGCCGAAGCCATCAATGCACATTTCGATCTGTGTAAAGTAGATGAGTTGGGGATTAGAGTGCAGGTGATTCACGAACTTCCTCTTCTGTGCAAGGAAACACTAGAGCATGTCCCCAAGATTGTTGATGTGCTTGGACAACTCCTTTTAGCAGAGGAAAACCTGGAGAGAGATGCTGTGCAAAAAGCGCTAATGCCCTTTTTAAGGCAGGACAATAAAGCATCCTTAACAACCCTCTTCAAGCACATTGAGAGTTCTGATGAGAACATTCGTGAGAGAGTACTGAATTTTGTCAAAGACAAGGTGTTTCCCCTTAAAGTTGAGTTATTGAAACCACAAGAGGAAACATAAATGCATGTAACTGATTTGATTAAGAAGAGTTTGCAAGATGTCACTGGTGCAGTTAATTCTTCTTTCGTAGGTCGATCCTTCCACCAAAATCCCAAGTAGGTGATTTCTAGTGAAATTTCCATGGAAGTCGCTGAAGAGATACCTACAGTGAATTTTGCACAACAAGAAGCACAAAAAGAAACTTCTCTGAGAGCTTTGCCGCTTGCACAATTCCCTTCAAACCCCAACTTTAAGGAACAAACCTTCTAGAAGAAAACCCTAACCTCCTACAAACCGAAGGGAAACACTCCATTGACCAAGTTTGACATTGACGAGCATACTGTGATAAGAACCTTTCACGAATTGAGCGAGAATGAGAGCAGTATTGTTGGACAAAGGAGAGTCTCGGCGTGGCCACTGTTCGTCTGTCGCGCCTGTTGATCGCTCTGAATCCCCGCAAGATGCATGATTTCAATTCCATGCCACTGCCCCTGTTGGATCCCTTGGTTAGCACTCCTTCTCCTACACCCCATGTTGGGAAGCACCCGACGTTCACTGTAGCTAACGAGAGTTCTCATAGTTTGCTTGCAACTGTTGAGTCTCAAAATTACTCTCTCCCTAACAACTCTTCTCATTCCTTTTCTTTGTTTTTCCATGAGAAATATGCATTCTCATCACCAATGATCAGTATATACCATCTCAAGGAGGACATTTAGTGATTTACATATTATGCTTTTATGTTTTGCTATTTGAATAAATTTTTGTATATTAGTTACGGAATGCAGCCTATTCTGTAGCTAATCGGCTGTTCCGCAACTACCTTCATGCTTTAATAGGTTCCAGGTGTCAGAAGGAGAAAATAACTACATGGGCAGCTTGGAAATCATCGTGACATGGACCTTGTCCTATTCACCTAGCCCAGGTCGACAAGGAAGTTGGTATAAAACTATGGTCAATGAAGAAGTCAAATGCAGAGACTGAAGGTAACAGGACTCTGTTTCGTGGTTAACTAACACATTTCAAAGTAATGGGAAGTGTTATCCAAAACAACTACCTGAACCTATGGAATCCAATAGCCACTTGTGCAACCGAATCCAACAACCACCATCTTGGATTTATGTCTCCAGCAGCCAAGGAATAAATTCCACGTACCTATCTTCTACGTGTTTTAACTGTAGCATATTTTTCTCCATAAACGGTTGTATGGTTTTCTTATAAATACCTGTGTAAAGAACTGAGGAAGTTAGTAGTGATAGTGATAGTTTTATTGTGAAAACAAATTCTGAACTCTGTCATTTCTGGGCATTTTGTGTCCCTGTTGTTAATATCAAGACCACATGTCTTATGAGAATCTGAAGGAGTTTCCTTGGAGTTGATTGAGAAAGCGTAGCCTAATTAGTTGCAGAGGGCCCTTGCACTGAAAAGGTTTCATTTGATGTTATTTTTCTTCTTCTTGTTAACTGTATATTCATCATTTTCTTTCATAGTGTTTATAATGATTTTCTTGCTAACAATGCATGTAATGCAGTTTCCATCATTTTCTTGTTAACAGTGTTCATAATTTAAAGTAGCTTCCATTTGCTTGATCTCTTTCTAGGTTTTATCAGTAGTTAGAAGATGAAGTTCAGTAATATAATCTAGTTTACTTCATTCACTATTTTACTAGTCTTTAAATTCCTAGTTAGACTGACTAGTGCCATTTACTGTCTTCTATTTTTAGTTTACTAACTTATGGTGTTAATGAATGTCTCTAAAAACCCTTCAATTTGATAATTCATCCTAAACTAAGTGGTTGAGAATTTCATTTATGCAATGAGTCTTTGCTGCATCTTTGTACTTGCTTCTTGTTAGATTAATGAGGTACATAATTCCTCAAATGTCATCCCAAGAGTCTTTCTCCCAAAATTGAGAGGCAAAGTAACTAAGTATTTCATTTAGTTTTATTTCTGTAATTAGTTAGGCATCAATTACAAATTTCACTTTCAGTTCTTAAATCATGATTTGGAAATAATGGTAAAATAGGAATAGAAACTCTGTTTTCATTTCTTACTTAAGCTTTGCTTCCAAGTCCGTTTCAGCTCTATTTTCATTTCTTCCTTAAAAGCTTTGTTTTCATTTTTAGATTTTAAGTAGTCCTTACAAAAGTTAGACTCAAGTTTTCGACAATTACATTGTAAATCATTAGGTATTAAAAGACCAAAAACCCCCCAAAACAACATAAAACACAAAAACAACGAAGTAGAAAAGGTTATCTAACACAACCAGTGCACTACACTTCATCAGTTTACGATACCCGGATTGATAATTTATATAGAGCAATTTAGGACACTAAATTGACCAAACATTTTGGCGCCGTTGCCGAGGAAGTGTCACTAGGTAGCTTTATCTCTTACATTAAAAAAAAAATGACATGCATAGAGAAAGAGACTCTAGGGGTAGATTTATAGCTAGGGGCAGAATTTAAATTCCTATAACACCACCTACTCCACCACAAACACGAAAAGACACATGTCCATCCCAGACTCATACTCCCAACCATAGGACTCCTGGAATTCCAGGGCAAAAATCCAATCAAAAGAATCTCCTACTTCATCTACCAAGTCAGTCCTAGGGGAGAAAAAATTTGAATCTCCAACAACATGAATAACTTTCTTCACCTCCACAGGGGAACACATTGTAATTGAGTAATCACGAATACTTGGTGAGGAAGAAGAAGTAGAACCTCTCTCCCATATTCCATTAATAGAAGAACCAAAGGAGGAGGAAGTAACCTTGCAGGTTGAGCCCTACACTAACTCTAAAGAAACTATAATGGCATAAGAAGAACAAGATGGAGAATTCTCATTGTTTGGAGGAGGGGGTAGAGGGAGAGGGAGAGGTGGAGGAAATAATGGAGGAGGTAGAGGAAACAATGGAGAAGGTAAAGGAAATAATGGAGGAGGCAGAGGAAATAGGGAAATAGATAATTCTTTTGGATTCCCTATAGTGAATGAGGAAACAAATGCCACAATGAAAAATATTTCACCTTCTGTGCTCCCAAACTTCTATGGGTTGAAAAGTGAGGAGCCTGAAACATTTTTGTTTGAGTTTGAAGTCTTGAGCAGAACTTATGACTACCTTGAAGACTCTCAAAAACTTAAATTGTTTCCTTCAACACTGAAGGGAGCTGCTTTGAAATGGTTCATGGGGTTAGTCACTCAGTCCATTAGAACATGGAATGACATGAAAAAAACGTTTTTGGATAGGTACTTGGATTATTGCATGTCTACCAATAAAAAAGATGAAGTATTCAAAATGATGCAAAGAGAGGATGAAAACTTAGAAGATTTGATTGAGAGATTCAACTATAATCTGAAAAGAGCAAATAATTTAGATGAATAAACCTTGAAAGCTCTTTTATTAAAAGCCATCAAAGATGAGTGGATAGATATCCTTAACATGATGGAGAAGGGAGATATCTCTCAACTCCCATTAAATGATATAGGAGAATTGTGTGTTCATCTCTCAAGGGGGAAATCTAAAACAGGGAAAGGGCCAAGAGATCCTTCTCTTGTTAGAGTAAACAAATCTACAACAAGGTCTGTAAGTAGGGCAGAAATTGGTAATATGCTTGATGAATTTAAAACTGACATTCTAGGGAGCCTTAGTGAGCAATTAGACACCCTCAAAATACAAAACAAGCAGAAAACCGAGGTTGATGCTTTAGCCATTTTTTGTCCAAAATGCAGAAAAAAACATGCTCTGAGGGAATGCCCTTTAGATGTGAAAATAGTAGAAACTTGTATGATTTTCTCAGAAAATCATGAGACCAAGGGTTGTCCTTCAATCCCAGGTCTTAAGGCTGTCTTTCAAGAGGAAACAATTCCAAAGTCTGCAGAACCTCTTTGTTTTGTTCCTAGAAGACCTTGACAGGGGCCACAAAATCGGGGATTTAACAATCAAATGTATCTTCAACCCCCAACAAAATGGAATTCTTGGTAGCAACCTTGGCCTCAACCTCAAACTCAACCTCAATCTCAACCGTGGGCACAAGGAGTACAAAATCCTTATGGGATATTTTCTCAATATTATCAATATCCTCCACCATATCAGAATTATCCTCCCCCACACATTCAACAACAAAATCAGCAGCCACAACTTCAAAATCAGAATCCTCAACTTTCATTGCCATTTCCATAGCAATCTCCACAACAAAACCAAAATCCTCAACTCTTACTGCTATTTCAGCAGAAACCAAATCAACCACCTGCCCAACCATTGCCAAACCCCAACAATAAAAACTATCAGAATTCCTACATGGTAGAAGGACAACAATTTCCAACTTACGTGATTACCTCTCTAGATCTTAATGATGTTCAACTAAGATATGGAAGGATATTAGAAAAGGAAAGACCTTCTGTTGTTATTCAGGAACATGACAGTTCTGAGGAAGATTCTTTAAAGGTCAATAAAATTTTTGATGGAACATCTCCCCAAAACCAAAACATTGAAAAAGAAAAACAAAAAGAATCAATGAACACAACTCCTATCATTGAGCAGCCATCATCTACTTCTAGACCTCCTTTTCCTGAAAGATTACAAATTGATAGAGGGGTAGAAAAATAGATCTTGTTGCCCAACTATGATTTCTTAAATGAATTGAAAAATGTTTGTACCAAAATTCCTTTGCTACAAGCCATTAGAGAAATTCCAATTCTAGCCAAAACAATAAAGGAGTTTAGTATAAAAAAAACCAGGAAGAAAAGCAAAAGAAACAAAAAGAATTCACTTGGTAGGAAAAATAGCAGACATAATGATGGGAAAAATTGCCATACGGAAATATGTGTTTCCAGGAAGTCCAATTGTAAAAAAACATATCAATGGAGTTGAAATTCCAAATACATTGATTGATTTAGGGGCAACAATAAACATCATGAGCAAACAAAATATGGAGCAGCTCAAGCTTCCTAAGATTCTTTACACACCTACCTTACTGCAACTAGCAGATAGATCAGTAATCAAACTAGATGGTGTGCTAGAAGATATTTTAGTATCCCTAGATTCTTGAGAATATCCTGTTGATTTCATGATCTTAAACCCCAAGAATATTCCTAGATTCTTGAGAATATCCAATTCAACAACAAATTTATGATTACATAGAATCACTGGAAAATAAAAATGCCTCAAAGGATCCAGGTTCCTCATCCAATCCAGAACAACTTGTCAATCCACAAGAACCTCTGACTGACACACTCAGACATGAAATCTATGAGTTGGAGATATTGAACAGGCACATTAAGAAATAAAATGAAGCCCTAAAGGAACAAAGCAATTTGGATAAGGCCATTCATGACAATACCATACTGCACCTAGGCCTATGGTACAAGAAAAATAGGAAGTTAAAGAGGAAGAATAGGAGCATGAACAAGACAGTGATAAACCTCAAATACAGACTTCTCATGAAGAAACCAAGGATGGCTGTCACTTCAAAGAAGAGAAAGAGAAGGAAGTTAGATATATTGGCAAAAGTTTCTGAGTAGATGCAATTAAAAAAAGAAGAGAGTTCACAGTTTTGGCAAGATTGCATGGGTACATGCAATAATTTTGCAGTGGGGGTATGTTGAGTCTCAAAATTACTCTCTCCCTAGCAACTCTTCTCATTCATTTTCTTTGTTTTTCGATGAGAAAGGTGCATTTGCATCACCAATGATCAATATATACCGTCTCAAGGAGGACATTTAGTGGTTTACATATTATGCTTTTATGTTTTGTTGTTTGAATAAATTTTTGTATATTAGCTATGAAACGCAGCCTATTCTGCAGCTAATTGGCTGTTCCATAGCTACCTTCATGCTTTAACAGGTTCCAGGGGTCAGAAGGAGAAAATAACTACATGGGCAGCTTGGAAATCATCGTGACATGGACCCTGTCCTATTCACCTAGCCCAGGTCGACAAGGAAGTTGGTATAAGACTATAGTCCATGGAGAAGTCAAACACAGAGACCGAAGGTAACAGGACTCTGTTTCATGGTTTACTAACACGTTTCACAGTAATGGGAATTGTTATCCGAAACAACTACCTGAACCTACGGACTCCAACAACCACCATCTTGGATTTATGTCTACAACAGCCGAGGAATAAATTCCGCGTACCCGTCTTCTACGTTTTTTGACTGTAGCATATTTTTCTCCATAAACGGTTGTATGGTTTTCTTATAGATACCCGTGTAAAGAACCGAGGAAGTTAGTAGTGATAGTGATAGTTTTATTGTGAAATCAAATTTTGAACTCTGTAATTTCTGGGCATTTTGTGTCCCTGTTGTTAATATGAAGACCACATGTTTTATGAGAATTTGAAGGAGTTTCCGTGGAGTTGATTGAGAAACCGTAGCCTAATCAGTTATATAGGGCCCCTGCACTGAAAAGGTTTCATTTCATGTTATTTTTCTTCTTCTTGGTAACTGTATATTCATCATTTTCTTTCATAGTGTTTATAATTATTTTCTTGCTAACAATGCATGTAATGCGGTTTCCATCATTTTCTTGTTAACAATGTTCATAATTTAAAGTGGCTTCCATTTGCTTGATATCTTTCTAGTTTTTATCAGTAGTTAGAAGATAAGTTCAGTAATATAATCTAGTTTACTTCATTCACTGTTTTACTAGTCTTTAAATTCTCAGTTAGACTGAGCAGTGCCATTTACTGTCTTCTATTTTTAGTTTACTAACTCATGGTGTTAATGAATGTCTCTAAAAACCCTTCAAGTTGATAATTCATCCTAAACTAAGTGGTTGAGCATTTCATTTATGCAATGAGTCTTTGTTGCATCTTTGTATTTGCTTTCTGTTAGATTAATGAAGTACATAATTCCTCAAATGTCATCCCAAGGAGTCTTTCTCCCAAAATTGAGAGGCAGAGTATCTAAGTATTTCATTTTGTTTTATTTCTGTAATTAGTTAGGCATCAGTTACAAATTTCACTTTTAGTTCTTAAATCATGATTTGGAAATAATGGTAAAAGAGGAATAGAAACTCTATTTTCATTTCTTACTTAAGCTTTGCTTCCAAGTCTGTCTCAACTCTATTTTCATTTCTTCCTTAAAAGCTCTGTTTTCATTTTTAGATTTTAAGTAGTCCTTACAAATGTTAGACCCAAGTTTTCGAAAATTACATTATAAATCATTATGTATTAAAAGATCAAAAATCCCCAAAAACAACGTAAAACACAAAAACAACAAAGTAGGAAAGGTTATCTAGCACAAACAATGTACTACACTTCATCAGTTTATAATACCCATATTGATGATTTATGTAGAGCAATTTAGGACACTAAATTGACCAAATAGCAACCTGCTGTAACTTTACCCCAAACAACCGAAGTAGTCTTATTCCACAAAATGTGTTAGCCGAGGGGTCGACATCAACGCTACAAACTGGTGTTTCCCATCACAATCACGAACAACCACCATACTCGCATCATTCTCCCATAGTGTCTGTCCTGACCACTATTTCCCTCTGTAGTCATCACCGCGTTAACCCTGACCCGACTCAAACATGTCAGCTCTGTCGTTCCTGCCACGACATTGTGACTGCAACACAATAGCCACTGGACCAGTCAACAACAATTTTTGTTAGTCCTCACTCTCCCTCATCCACGGTTGCTCCTGTATCATTCAACCGCCATCTTCCTAGACAGATCGACAACCCATTGCCCAAGTTCATGTCACGTTCGTCCAACTCAACCACCATTCCCATCCATTCGACCGATCTACATAGGAGGTATAATAATAAGGTTTAATTATAATTAACAATTAATTTTTTAATTATAATTAAGAATTAAATTCTTAATTATAATTAATTCGATAGGCCATTTATTCGAAATTCGATTACACATTTAGTCGAATCAGTTTATATAGTGGGTATAATAATATGTTTAATTATAATTAATATAATTCATAAAAAATATATAAATAAAAAATTAATTAATTTAGAGTTATTTGTGAAACAAAAAGAGGTCAGTTAAAAAAAAAAAGGAAAAAAAAAGGAAAACAAACAGAAAACCTCTTAGTCCCAAATTAATATCAATAGTAACTATACATGTTGAGGTACAAGTAAAAAAAAAAAAAAACTTAGTCCAAATTAATATCACTAGTAATTATACATGTTGAGGTACCAAGTGACCAGTCACATTATAAAAAATGATGTGAGAAAAGTGAAAACAATTGTTTGAGACTAAGGGGAAGAAAACTGTCAACGTTAAGCTTTGAGGTCAATTTTTTTGAAGGAAAGGGCAATGTTACAAATATAAATTATATAAATTAAATAAATATAAACAAACATAAATACTTAATAATCAAGTAATGAATATGTTAAGAAGTCATTATTTAAGTGAAAAGACATATCTAAAAGACATGCCCAATCGTGAAGGGACACTTTCCTAGTATATGTGGGTCCTCATTGTAACGTTCGACATCACTTGTACATTTTTATATATAATAAATTGTTATTACAAAGTACCTCTCGTGTATTTTCACATTTAAGTCAACAAGCTATCAGTTTTCACATTTAAGCCATTAACTAGAGAGCAATGTAATATACATATTAAATGTTTAATATCAAAGCAATGGAGGATAATATCATGAAAAATGTTTTCAAAATTACTTGTCATGGAATGACATATCTTGGAAAATTTTGTACCGACACCTTAATATAATGAATTTGCTAAAATGAAAAATCAAAATTTGGTAGAAACAACACATTTTTTTGTTTAGACCAAAGTTCCATCGACTAAGTCTTGTGTCGAAGTTGTTTATTTATCAAAATCTTTGTTAAATATGATTTTGAAAAAATTTGTATGGGATATGACTCTAATCAAGAAATGCAATAGAATAAAGCATTTAGTCAAACATTTTTAACCTTTGGATAGATAACACTGGATCATATTTTGGATCATAGAAGTAATAAACTTGATGCAAAGTGTCATGCTTGTATCATGGTGGGATACTTTAAAGTGTTGAATACCTATAGGTTATTTTCACGTTATTTGATCTCATTAGACAAGGGACTATCTATATAAAATATATTGTCTTTGATGAGAAGACCTTATGTATCTCTCTATTGAGTTTCTCTTGTAGTTTATTGAGTAATGATCCTTTGGGAAATATTCAAAATCATGTATTGACTAAATATTTCATAAGATCATTGATTGAATAATCAATTGTTAACCTAAATTTGCTTACAATCAACCTTCCATATAATAATTGACCACATGTTTTGGAACCCCTATTTAATTCGGTAATGGTGATCTTGGTATGAGAACTCCTTCAACAAGGGAATTTGTCTTCCAGTCTTCCAAGACGTGTTACTAATATAATTGAAGAAGTTGGAATTTATGAAGAAGATATCAATAACTCAAAAAATAATAGACATTAGAAATTGTTTGACAATGTTGCATTTATGACATGTATGATAAATGCATGTTATCTATATACATATGCAAATGCATATGGTAGACCTCAATGAGAGAAAGCTATTTCCAATAATTATTATTCCTTGATGAAGAGTGTCATATGGGATTTAGTTCCTCAATTGGAAGCAAAGAATGTGGTGAAGTATTGATAGGCAAACAAAAACCAATTTACATTTGAAGGTATGGTTGAAATACACAAGGCTTGTTTGGTAGCAACAAAATTCAATCAATAGGAAGACATTGACTACACTAAAAGTTTTTCCTTTTTATAAAGATGAAATTAATTCAAGTAATAATTTCATTTGTTATTGTCAATGGATAGGAGGTACATTAGATGGATATCAAAATTATTTTTCTAGATAGTGATATTGCTGAAGACATTTATATAGAGTAATCTCTTAATTTTGAAAAGGATGAAAATGTTGTGTTTTCTTTCAAGAGATCCTTGTATGGTTTGTAATGGGGCCAAGGGCACGATGTGACAATATTTGTTCATTTTTTTTTTTAATATTGACTTCAAATGATGTGAATCATGTCAAGGTACCTATGTATTGCATGTAAAGGGTGAAACCTTAATTGTCCCATTGTATTACTTCCATCATAGGATGCTTTAAGAAGCCATTTAAATTTAAAAGCATGCTATTAATCTTAACAGAGATGATGGTTGGAAGTTAAGTAGAAGTTGGATCCCTCGACCTGTTTTGTAATTTTTTAATAAATAAAAAAATATAAAATTAATAATTGTTATTTTTACTTTTATTGCAATAATATCCCCTTGATCTCCATTAAAACATAATCCATTTTTAATATAATATATTAAATATAATTGTTGAATATTATATATTTTAAATAATACCATATTAAATATTTATTAATACATTTAACAAATATTAATTTTATTATATAAAATTACTAATCTAATATTTGAAAATTCAATATATTATAAATATTAGTAAATTAAAATAAAACATAACAAAATAATAATAAATTTGTTCAACTAATTTTTTAACAGCTAAATCCTAATAGCTATTTCCTAACGACTAACTATGGAACAAATGCATCCTTGCTATTTCAACATTCTGGCTGACTGATTTTTTCACCTTTGTCCCGAGGATGAACCACATTAGATGGTTTGAAACATCGACCAAAAACTCATGATGTGATTAATCTGAAATAATTTATCAAAATCAGTATGGATCACAAAACTCTAAAATCAATCAATAAAAATCTTGTCAGGTGTACATCATAGTTCCACATCATCCTGCTTCTTTTCACCCAACTTTTCTTTATTCATGCCTTAGAAATGTTCTAGGGTAATACCTCTGGGTTCTATCTCCAGGCCACGTCGGTTTGGTGGGCCGAACCCCTACACGACCCTTGCTCCTAATTGGGACACATAGTAGCACCACCACATCATCCTACTCCCTTCCTCCTGCACCTTATGTGAGTGTTATAGGGAAACCTAACATGATGATTTGTTAGGTAGGTCCATCCCCAACCAATAACATAACAGGCAGGCTTGCGTGGTTGCCAATGTGTCCCAATTATCGTTATCATGATTAACCCATTTTTACTTTCGTAACAATCTTCTAGAGTATTCTTTCCAGGTTCCACCTCCGGGCCACGTCAATACTCTTGTGATCAATCACGTTAGAGGGAAATAGAGTCGCACCAATGGGAGGTATCCATGACTAGGGCTCAATCTGCGAAAGGATAAGGTTTCCTGATCTTTCTTATAAGTTTAGGGCTTGATCCCTTTATACTGCAAAGGGTTTTTGTTCTAATTTTCCGCCATGCCTCAGCTAAGAGACTTTGACACTGCCTCAAGCAACGTCTCAGATGGAGATCTCTGGGATCGCCTGTAGAACAAACTCTACTACATCACAAACTTCCTCGAGCTAGTATTTTCGACCATGGATCTACCATAATCCATGTCAAGCCTGTAAGTAGCTCCATGGTGCTATGAAAAAAGCTTTTGGTGCCTCATCGGTGACACTAGGATGCCAATGAAATATATCCATAATCCATGTCAAACCTGTATGTAGCTCCATGGTGCTATGCAAAAGCTTTTGGTGCCTCATTGGTGACACTAGGATGCCAATGAAATATAGCCAACCTACTCAGAATGCAAGAATGAATGCCATTTAGGTAAAGCGGATGGACTCATCTTGCCCCAAGGGAAACAACCCTCAATTCTCATGCAATTCCTATCATGCGGAAAAGCAACTTGTAACTTAGTAAAATAAATGGATGTAAGCGAAGGTCGACATTGTTGAGCAGACATGCTTCAATGTAACTCTTCAATATATTAATAAAGGGTATCTGAGCCCATTGTTTCAAGTTTTATTCCAAGCTCTTATGGACTTGTGACCTACAACATGGCCTTATGTTCCCCTATCATTCATTTATGTGTTCTAATTACAGTTAAGCATTTCATTCGCCTTAAGGTTCAGATCAACGTTATAGCTTGCTTCTTGTTATCATATGGTTTATTACATATTTGTGAATCTGTTGTTCCGTGATCAACACAATTTATTCACACAACATCTTCTTTCTAGTTCAGAATATCATGCTTAATTAGCTTATTTAATAGTATCACTCTTTCTAGGGAAAACACATGCGCACACACATAGACACACACACGTTCAACATGTCCATTAATGTCGTATCTACATAAAAATGCATCCACATATCCATACATAAACAACACAAATACAATTTTATAATCGAGAACTATCACAATCAAGAATTCATCATGGTTCATAAACAAATAAACAAGTACTAGAAAATCATTGTCTTTAAATTGTAGGGCAACTAAGTCTAGCACAAGGAATCTTCACCTAACCATATACAAATACAACCACACTTGCATCTATCACCTCGAGCTAGATTCCAGAGTCTGAGTGGGATGCTTTCTTTATGGATTAAAACACCAACTTCCAACCGAAATAGGGACTCCAGAGGACCTCCTTCCTCAATCACACTAGCTAAACAATGCTTCCTTCAACAACACAAGGAGTCCAGAGGTGCTCCACCTCACCCCCATGTGCTCACATATGGATTCACCTCCTTCTAAGGAGTACTGAATCCATTGTTACAATAATGAAATAACCACAAGTCATCAATCATATCTTCCTTTGATACTGCTTCAGGATGGCCTCTTCCCAAGCTATTACAAGGAGCTAGAGTCTAATATCTCAACCCACAACCTATAGGTGACCCAAGTTGTTACAAGGCTCCATATATTCCATCCCAACCTACAACCTCTAGGGACCCAAGCTGTTACAGGGCTCTAAAGACCTCTGTCTCAACCCACAACCTCCAGGGACCCAAGCTGTTACATGGCTCCAAGGATCCTATCTCAAAATACAACCTTTAAGGACCTGTTGTGGCCAACAACAACCCCCCTTGTTCATTTAAGTGTTGTCCAAAATACGAAATGAACGGGGACCCTTAATTAAATTTTTAAGAAAAAACAAGTTTTTCTTTCTTCGAAATAAGGTTACCATCGTAAGCTTGGAAAGGTCTTTCGAATATTTTTAAAAACTAAGTCTACGATAAGGTAAAAGTCTTAAAACTGCGTTGCAAGAAAGATAGGAAATGCCTTCATTCCCCTATAATATCAGTATGCGCAAGACCCCCATGTTAAGCATAACATCGCATCGCAATGAAGTAATGCTCATAAGGAAAAACCTCAAGATCTGCCGATCTGCGATAACACCGATCGCAAGATCGCATATCGTAGAAATAAACTGGCAATACTCAACAAACATTAAACTTCTGCGACCTGCGATGTTGCGATCACTGCGATGCTGCAATCTGCGATCTTGCGATTTGCGATTGGCGCGATTTGCAATGGCATGATCTTCGATGTTACATAAGCAAATCATGAATCACTTAATCACGAATCCTTCGGGCGCACCATTCAAAGAAAATCCACTTACCATAATCTGACCCAAAATCATGCGCTTTTAATGATAGTAAATGGATTAGTTGTCAGTTATTAAATGAAATGAAGACGCGTGCTTTTGTAAAGAATTGCTTCACGTAAAGTGGCATATTTGATATATCTGTTGCATTTAAAACTCTCCCATCACCTTTCATAATCAGTCATTTCCACTTCACTCGTAATATGCAGGAACGAAGAGCTAAGACGATTCAAAGCCGAACGCAGGAGAAAATGGGAAAGAAACATAAAGCTCAAGGCTCCGAGGCGAAGGAAAAGACGAAGGAGATGGCACCTTTGTATACAGACACTGCCTGCAACAAGGACGCAGGAATTTCGACATGGGAAGGCATGTATAGGCTGTTGGAGGAAGAAAATCCTAGATTAATGAAGTTTGATACTACCGTGGGCTCGCAACACTCTTCCTAGGCATCCTTAGAGGAGCTAGCATGTTCATTTCTTCACCGAATAGCACCTAGACCCAAAATTTTACCGTATACAGATATGATCAAGTGGATACTTGATAATGCAGAGTTACACGACAGACAATTCAAGGTTCAGGGACATGGGCTCATAGGATCATTCGCCGCGCAAGACTTAAAGCTTATGTATCATCTTCCTAAACCTCAGACGACCTACAATACACATTTTGTCAAGAAATTTGCAGCAGAAAACCCAAACCTGGCAGAGACCACTAAAGACTAGTCCAGAAAAGAGGAGCCACTCAAAAAGGACAAAAACGGTATGTACAACACTGGTTCCCTCACCTCTCCGTATTGTTTTGCTGCGGCTATACTTTCTAGGCTATTTGGGATGCCGGGCATCAATAAATTTTCGTCTGAATGGCTACCACAAACGCCGATATCGTGGATTGGGCCAAGATATTTTCTGATAATCTATACACGGCTGTTATGAATTACCGGTCTAAAATATCCTTGTCTCAAAGGGTCTATCCTCCTTTTCATCTATCTGCGTATATTATGGATTCTATTTGCTATGTGTCTAAATTCCCCATTATGGGTTGGAAATGGACTACCCAGGACCCGTTACCTATTCATGTTTATCATAAAGTGTTATGGGATTCATAGTTCGCCCCACACTTCTATCAGATTTGTCACGGGCTTATCTTACCCCTATATAGAATGATGTATGATGAAGAACCC
>APFE031401166.1:0-17314 GCA_000404065.3 Pinus taeda
TGAGATGAGCAATTAATGTCCCATGTTGGCTTTGGATACTGAAAGCTTTGATCTGCTCCGTGTTGGCTGAGAATATCCCTAAATTTTCGGTTCTGGTCCTCCATCACCTAGCATCACCGAGTATGCAACAGTAGGTCCTTTAAGTCTTTAATAACCCAAGAATACAGGGCATTACCACGTTCCTGATATGTTGGAGGCTTCTTTGATGGACAGGTGTGCCAACCAAAACTTCTCGTATGCAGCTCCCTCAAAACCCTAATCACTGAGAATAAAGTGGCTTTATAACCAAAAATCATAAACTTAGGTTAAAAGATTTCACCTTTTGTTAAAGGTACACCTGGCATATGTTGAATGGCTTTAGTAGCGTGATTTGATCCCTTTCATGTCACTGAGGTGTTCCCTTTGCAAATTTCTGATTCTTTCATCAAACTGTTTGCCTGTGTTTTTTAAAATAACACCTACAACAGTTTCGCAGTTTCGTAGCGCGCTGCGAAACTGCGAAACTGTTTTAAACAATTTCAATTTCCTCTGAGATTTTAACTGCTCTGCCACCTGATTGCAAAACTCCTTTTTACCTTGGATATGTATAGCAGGGTTTACATGCCTTCAAAATAATGAACTTAAGCAAAATTTGACAAAACTTAGAAAAACACCTTTCTTGGAATCAACAATTTCATTTAGCAGCTAATTTGCATGTATTGTAATGCATGCAACTTAAATTCCAGAGAAGATCCCTTCCATAGAAGTTCATCACTGTGAGCACTGGCCCATGCAAGAGCCGGCTGAAGATTCCTTGCCTTCATTTGTTCTAGCATCTCATACATTTCTATGAAGGGGGCTTTCAAAGAAGCTGCCCCAGATTCATTAGCTTCACTAATGAAACAATCTCTAAGTTCAAACAATCCTTGCCTGTAAAAGCGTAATACAATTATCATGTTTATAATATGCCTATCAAATTCCACTTCTCTGTATGCCTTAGCCATATCAGGGTAAAATTGTTTGTCAACTATTTTCCCATATTTACTCAAAGCAACATTCAGTTCTTTTTGTGATCCTCCCAGCTGATTGGTTGGCCCTATTTCATTCAACTTTGCATTCAACTCTGCAATAACAACATTCTGATCAACACCAGAGCCTTCTGAAGCACTCAGAATTTTATTCAAAGCAAGCTCAATAGCTACAACTTTCATGTGAACCTTATTTGGCATTATAGTTAAGCTGTCTCCTTGCCTTACAGTGCTTGACTCTGTTTTTTGGGATCTTGTCTTTGATGTTAGTACCATAAAAGCATAATGTGCAACTACAGCAGTTTCGTAGCGCGCTACGAAACTGCTGTGTGATTTAAAAACACAGTTTCACGTCAAAAAATTCAACTCTTTTGATCTTACCTGTTTCCTTTGAAATATTTTCAGTGATAACAGGTTCTATTGTAAAATGTGACCATGAGTGTGTTATAAACTCTTGGAAAGTATGGTATTTTTTGGAATCTTAAAAGTTGTAGATGCATTAGCAACTATAAATTTTCATATGGATATAGGTGTCAATTTCATCACATTTGGCTTCGAAGTACAAAGGTGAAGAAGAAAAAAGTCTAGCCTATCAGAGACATTTGTTATGCATATCAGAGTGAATTGGATTGCAATACTATTTATAATTTTGGAGGACCAAAAATTCTTCAGTGGGGACAAATGATCTAAGTGGATCCCTAATGGCCCAAAAATAAAAGTCCCTGGATCATAACAAAACTAGGACCAGATAAAAAATCTCATCATAAGGAATCCATATCCCTTGTTTCATTTTTTAAGGAGTTTGACACAAGACAAGGAACTCTACTCCATGGTCCTTGTTTCATTTTTTAACGAACTTGACACAAGGCAAGGAACTATGCTCCATCCATTGTTTCATTTTTTAATGAGCCTGACACAGGACAGGGAACTCTGCTCCATGGTCCTTGATCACAGACCAAAGGAGGCCATTGTTTCCAAGAGGTTCTCATCAGAAGGGAGAACAACACTCTGGAAGGGATACATGTCCACGGATCCAAATGAAAAATCGGGTTCCAATGCCCCAACTACATGGTGTACTACATCACCTACTAGAGCATCGGTAGATGTGGGCATGGAATAGGTGGCCATGTAATTAACATGTGGTGGGGGTGATACTGCTTGCATATGAGAACCATTTAGAGATGATGGTTTATTGGTAGTTGATTTAGGACCAATTAATGTAAGCTGATCAATGATCACAATGCTTCCTTCATGCGAGAAACACATCACTCGAAATAGAGAAGAGACAAGAGCTCCCATGACATAAACATAGTCATGACCAAGGAGTAGATTAAAATCCAATGGGCCTTGGACAAGCATCACAGCTACATAGGCAGTCTTTCCTCCCAAAGTAATAGGTAACTTAGGAAGGATCCCTAATGGTTGACTGGTTCCTCTGTTAAAAGCTAACAGATTTTGTTTGATGGGAACAAGCTAAGGAGAACCTAAAGCTTTCCAAGCAGCTAAGGATAGGATTCTAATAGATGTGCCCTCGTCTATGACTGTGCTAGGTACAGTCATATGGTAAGCCTATGTTGTAATCTGGAAAGGCACATAAGACGGAAGATGATACCCTGCCAGTCGACTCGAATCAAAAGAAGTGACTAAACTAGTCGGAGGGGGTGTCGTAGGAATGTGAAAGCTACCCTTTTTCTCTATGGGAATAGGAGAAATTCTCTCATGCACCTCGGGAACAAGAGGATTTCCCTCCAGTTCATTCGAAATTGAAGAAACCAAAATAACTTGAGCAGTATGAGGTTCACTCTCTATTGGAAAGGTATGGTTAACTGAAGGTGGAGTCAAGTCTACTGTTTTATCAACCAATGGATGGTTGAGAACAAACTCATGAGGCTCACTTTTAGAGAGAGTGGGGTTGACCAAATATGACTTTTGATCAATCACTAGATCAACTAGCGAAGGATCAGGGGAAATATTTCGATACCGAGTTGGAAGACGAGGTTGAAAAGCTGTAAGGTTTTCAAACTCTTTGGAAGCATCATCCATAAAAGGAAAAAGGTGAATGGGATGATTACCTTCACACAAATTACATGGAAATGTGACTTTTCCCTTTTTCCCATGAGCTTTATTGTGACTAGTTGAAGGTTTGTCACTAGCATGATCGCCAAAGGCTGATGACAAAGGTCGATGTGAACCTATAGACCACACTTCTAAGACCTTGGGAATACCATGACAATTTCAAAGAAGGTGGTCATCCTTACATAAAATGCAAGGGAATTTTACTTTTTGGGGCTGTTTGGAAGGTTTTTCTACATTGGTTGCATCTGTGGCAATGACTGCTTGGTTGTTGAAAATATCAACAAGAAATGATAAAAATAGAATCCAGAAATTCCAGTTTTAATTTGTCCTTGAACTAATATTGTGAATTAAAATCGGATTTAGTCTCATGAGCTACTTGGAAATAATTAATTAATTCATTATGGATTAATTAGTTGGAGAAATTCAAGGTAGAAGTCTTTCTGAAGTCATGCAAGAGTTATCCCTTAAATTAAGGAGATTATCCCTTAATTAAGGAGATAAGTTTGAGTTATATTTGAGTTGTAATTAGTTAACTTAGTTTACTGAGTTAAGTCTAGTTAAATTAGTTCCAAATTGTTTGAGGAATTAATTGTGAGTTATCAGTCAGTTAATGCATGCATTCACTCAACCAGTGTACTCTAGATAACTGAAGATTCCCTCATCAAAAACTCATGCATGTCTATTCTGAGAAAGACCAGTTGAGATAAATGTCAAGGACAATGTACTATCAGTTGCATGTGTTTTCCTATAAAGGAAACTCCTGCATGCAGTCAAGGTAAGGTTCCTTGATTATTGCATAGTTCTGACAGTGTGTTAGAGCAGTGTGTGAGAGTAGTGTTCCACTGGGTGAAGGAGATCATCCCAGAGGAACTGCGCAAGGAAATAGGAGCTTGGAGGGAAGAGAGGAAGGCTTGTGAGAAGCTTTGATTGCCGGTGAGCATCTAGGAGGATTGTAGTGAGAGCTAAGGCTTTGTATAATTCTGATGTATTTCCACCTTGTATGATAATACAAATAGTGGGGCTTTTAGCTAAGGATTTCCCCTGAGTATTTTCTGTGTTTCATAAGCATTGATTCTTATTCTTATGGTTATATTGTTCAACTTTGATTCAACTCGATCTTTAAGCTTCCACAAGTTTGATAGTAGAAGTAGATGATAGTATTTTGCTTTGGTTATATTGCATTATTAGGTTATTCTACAGTCAGATTTTCTACATGGTCTTAGAGCAAGATTTGTAGGAAATTTGCAGGAAATTCTACATGGTATCAGAGCCAAGTTTATCGAAGCTATGAACAGTATACGGAGAAGAGAATTCAAAGTTTGAAGTTCAGGGCTGTAGGTGCAAATCGAATTCTTGTCATACTTCAAGGTTGGCCAATGGCATTCTATGGCTTGAGACTCGAGTATGCCTTGGAAGGTAGCTTGAATTACATAGCATGGAAAGATCACATGGAGGCTATACTAGTAGACAATGGTTTGAAGGATTTCAATGCTCAAGAAATCCCAAAGCCAGGTTCAACTAATGCACAAGAGTTGGCTGAGTGGAAGAAGTGTGTGGCGAGGGCAAGATGGATCATCCTTGAGGGAGTTCGAGACCATATTGTCTCGAGTCGCCATGGGAATGATACTCCATATTCAATGTGGAAGACATTGAAGGATCTCCACCAGAACAATAGTGACTAGAGGAAATTGGCGCTCAAGGATATGCTTCAAAGAATCAAGATGGAGATTGGCAATACTATTTCCACATATCTGAACAAGCTCACCACCTGTAGAGATGAGCTTGGTAGTGTGGGAATAACTACTGCCGATGATGATATGGTGAGCCTCGTTCTCCTTGGCCTTCCAAAGAGCTGAAATAGCTACCAGGACTCTGTGAATGGAAAGGAGAAACTCTCGGATTGGGAACAACTATGGTCTGATATCATGTAGGAGGAGATTAGGAGGAGCACACAAGATGGTTCTTCATCCAAGGATGATGACGAAGAAAATACGGCCTTAGCGAGTAAGGCAAGGAAAGGGAAGGGGAAGGCTTCCCATTACAAATCGAATTCTTCTCATGAAGGGAATAAGGGTGACAAGTATAAAGTGAGATGCTTTAATTGTCACGAGATGGGGCATTATGTGACTAATTGCCCATCGAAGAAGTCCAAGAAGGGATCCTCGAAAGGATCAGAAGGTGAGGCATTAGCCTCTGAATTCAAAATGGACTTTACCCTCATCGCATGCATGGTATCATCGATGATGGGTTGTGGTTGGTATCTTGACAGTGAAGCCTCATTCCACATGATTGGTGATAAAAATTTATTCAGTGCCTTCGAGGAGAAAGACCTCAATATGCGCATAAAGATGGGTGACAACAAAAGGTATAGCATTTCAGGAGTGGGCACGGTTGCTTTTCAAAGGGAGCATGGAGCTTCTATCACCTTGACAGATGTGAAGTATGTGCCTGGACTGAAGAAGAACTAGGTATCGGTCGTGATGTTGGAGGGAAAAGGCTATGATTTTGTCTTTAGTAGGGGAAAAGTTTTCTTTAGATGCATCACCATGAGACAGGTGAAACAGATCGGTTCACGAGTTAAGAACCTGTATGCTCTTGAGGTTCAAGATGCATGCAAAGCCTTGAGGAGCAAGGCAAACGTTAGAGACTTGGTGGTTGAGAGGGAGAGCAAATTACCTCTCAACATGTATCCCTTGGAGAAGCCTTAGAAGTAGCTTCAAGAAGTTGTGGAGCAGCCACAACTAGAGAAGCTGACAAGAGATCGAGTGGGGAGATCCACTCAAACAGAGAAGCAGTCCCAAAAGAATTCTCAGACAATTATGGAGGAGCCACAATTGGAGAAGTAGAGAGGAAACCAAGTGAAGAGATCCACTCATGCAGATACCTCCATTAGGGGGGAATTTTGATTCGAGTGGGCAGAGGGATCACATGCGGTCACACCTCCAGGTGTGAGGTGGGGCGATGTGAAGTGATATTCCCAAGAAGGCTAAAATTGGGCAGGGTCCATTGAGAGGTTTTATATCATGGATTGTACCTTGCTACGGGAGCCCAAAGTACATATTAGCGATAGGAATCAGTGAGATTGATGCAGTCAAAGGTCAAAGTGACAGAGGCTAGAGCAGTTAGATACTGAAGAGCGTAGAGAAGGATTGGCAATAGTGCAAAAAGGCAGAGTTAGCAAAAGCACAAAGTTTTCAGTTGACAGAGGCAATAACAGTGAGAGACTTTGATGACAGATGCATCATACTGATACAGGTTGGTTGTTTTTTGTTTCCGGAGTTGCTGGAGCAACAACACTAGAGAGAAGTGTTGCATGCATAACATTCCAAAGGTTCACGATCGGGATCGAGTTGAATTCCTTTCTTGTTGAGAGGGAGTGTTGAAAATAGGAACAAGAAATGATAAAAATAGAATCCAGAAATTCCAATTTTAATTTATCCTTGAATTAAAATTGTGAATTAAAATCGAATTTAGTCTCACGAGCTGCTTGGAAATAATTAATTAATTCATTATGGATTAATTAGTTGGAGAAATTCAAGTTAGAAGTCTTTCTGAAGTCATGCAAGAGTTATCCCTTAATTAAGGAGATAAGATTGAGTTATATTTGAGTTGTAATTAGTTAGCTCAATTTACTGAGTTAAGTCCAGTTAAATTAGTTCCAAACAATTTGAAGAACTAATTGTGAGTTATGAGTCAGTTGATGCATGCATGCACTCAACAAGTTTACTCCAAATAACTAAATATTCTCTCATCAAAAACTCATTCACGTCTATTCAGAGAAAGACCCAGTTGAGCTAAATGTCAAGGATAGGTTACTATCAGTTGCATGTGTTTTCCTATAAAGGAAACTTGTCCATGCCGTCAAGGTAAGGTTCGTTGAGGATTGCGCAGTTTTACAGGGTGTGAGATCAGTGTGAGAGATCATTGTTCCACTTGGTAACAGGAGGATCACCCAAGAGAAACTACGTAAGGAAATAGGAGCTTGGATGGTAGAGGAGAAGGCTTGTGAGAAGCTTTATGTGTCTGTGAGCATCCAGGGGGATTATACTGAGAGATGGCTAGCTGTGAGAGCTAAGGCTTTATGTAATTCTGAGATATATCCACCTTGTATGATAATATAGATAGTGGGGTTTTTAGCTGAGGCTTACCCCTGAGTATTTTCTGTTTTTCATGTGCATTGATTCTTCTTCTAGTTATATGTGTTCAACTTGATCTTGCTCAAATATTTTAAGATTCCGCAAGTTTGATAGTAGAAGTCCATTATTGTATTTTTCTTTCGTATATTGCATTATCAAGTTAATCTACTATAAGATTTTCTACAGAGATCTCAGAGTTAGATTTGTAGAGAATTTGTAGGAAATTCTACATGGTATCGAAGCTGTGAATAGTATACAGAGAAGAGAATTCGAAGTTTGAAGTTTGGGGTTGCAAGTGCAAATCGAATTCATATCATACTTCAAAGTTGGCCAATGGAGTTCTATGGCTTGACACTTGAGTATGCCTTAGAAGGCAACTCGAATTACATAACATGGAAAGATCACATGGAGTTTGTATTAGAAGACAACGGCTTGAAGGATTTTATTGATCAAGAAATCCCAAAGCCAGGTTCAAATAATGCACAAGATTTGGCTGAGTGGAAGAAGTGCATGGCGAGGGCGAGACGAATCATCCTTGAGGGAGTTCAAGACCATATTTTCTCGAGTGCCCATGGGAAGGATAATCCATATTCAATGTAGAAGACATTGAAGGAACTCTACTAGAATAGTAGTAACCCGAGGAAATTGGTGCCCAAGGATAAGCTTCGAAGAATCAAGATGGAGAACGGTGATACTATCTCCACATATTTGAACAAGCTCACCACCTGTAGAGATAAGCTTGGAAGTGTGGGAATAACTACTGCCGATGATGATATGGTGAGCCTCGCTCTCCTTGGCCTTCCAAAGGGCTAGCATGGATACCAAGACTCTATGAATAGAAGGGAGAAACTGTTGGATTGGGAACGATTGTGGTGGATCTCATGCAGGAGGAGATTATGAGGAGCACTCGAGATGGTTCTTCATCCAAACATGAAGATGAAGAAAATCCCGCCTTAGCAAGTAAGGCAAGGAAAGGCAAGGGGAAGGCTTTCCATTCTGAATCAAATTCTTCTCATGGAGGGAAGAAGGGTGACAAGTCTAAAGTGAGATGCTTTAATTGTCACGAGATGGGTCATTATGCAACTAATTCCCCATTGAAGAAGTCTAAGAAGGGATCCTCGGAAGGATCAGAAGGTGAGGCATTAGCTTCTCAATTTGAAATGGACTTCACCGTCATCACATGCATGGTGTCATCAATGATGGGTTGTGGTTGGTATCTTGATAGTGGAGCCTCATTCCCCATAACTGGCGATAAAATATTATTCAGTACCTTGGATGAGAAAGGCCTCAAGATTCACATAGAGATGGGTGATGACGAAAGGTTTAGTGTATCAGGAGTGGGCACGATTGCTTTTCAGAGGGAGCATGGAGCTCCTATCACCTTGACAGATGTGAAGTATGTGTCTGCAATGAAGAAGAACTTGGTATCAGTCACGATGTTGGAGGACAAAGGCTACAAAGTTGTCTTTAGTAAGGGAAAGGTTTTCCTTAGACACATTGCCACAAGATAGGTGAAGCAGATCGGTTCACGAGTCAAGAACTTGTATGCTCTTGAGGTTCAAGATGCATGCATAGCCTTGAAGAGTAAGGAAAATGTTAGAGACTTGGTGGTTGAGAGGGAGAGCAAATTACCTCTCAACATGCAGCCCCAGAAGATGTCTCAAAAATTTGTAGAGGAGCCACAATTATAGAAGTGGGGGGAGGGATCACATGTAGCCATACCTCTAGGTGTGAGGTGGGGTGATGTGAAGTGATAGTCGCAACAAGGCTGAAATTGGGCAGGGTCCATTAAGAGGTTTTATCTCATGGATCGTACCTTGCTACAGGAGCCCAAAGTACATAGTATTGGGAGGAATCAGTGGGATTGATGTATTCAGAGATCAAAGTGACAGAGGCTAGAGTAGTCAAATACGAAAGAGTGCAGAGAAGGATTGACAACAGTGTAGAAAGGCAGAGTCAGCAGAAGCGTAAAGTTTTCAGATGACAGAGGCAATAGCAGTCAGAGACTTCGATGACAGATGCATCATACTAATTCAGGTTGGAATTTTTTTTTGTTTTTGGAGTTGCTGGAGAAACAACACTAGAGAGAAGTGTTGCATGCAGAACATTCTAAAGGTTCAGGATGAAGATCGAGTTGAATTCCTTTATTTTTGAGAGGGAGTGTTGAAAATAGGAACAAGAAATGATAAAAATATAATCCAGAATATTCCAATTTTAATTTGTCCTTGAATTAAAATTGTGAATTAATATCTGAATTTAGTCTCTCCAACAGCTTGGAAATAATTAATTAATTCACTATGGATTAATTATTTGGAGAAATTCAAGTTAGAAGTCTTTCTGAATTCATGCAAGAGTTATCCCTTAAATTAAGGAGATTATCCCTCAATTAAGGAGATAAGATTGAGTTATATTTGAGTTATAATTAGTTAGCTTAGTTTACTAAGTTAAGTCTAGTTAAATTAGTTCCAAACTGTTTTTGGAACTAATTGTGAGTTATCAGTCAGTTGATGCATGCATGCACTCAACAAGTGTACTCTAGATAACTGAACATTCTCTCATCAGAAACTCATGCATGTCTATTCAGAGAAACAACCAGTTGAGCTAAATCTCAAGGACAGGTTACTATCAGTTGCATATGTTTCCTATAAAGGAAACTCATCCATGCAATAAAGGTAAGGTTCCTTGAGGATTTCACAGTTTTACAAAGAGTGAGAATAGTGTGAGAGATCAGTGTTCCACCTGGTAATAGGAGGATCAACCATGAGAAACTGCGCAAGGAAATAGGAGCTTGGAGGGCAGAACAGAAGGCTTGTGAGAAGCTTTGTGTTCCTGTGAGCATCCAGGAGGATTGTACTGAGAGCTGGCTAGATGTGAGAGCTAAGGTTTTGTGTAATTTTGAGATATATCCACCTTGTATGATAATACAGATAGTGGGGTTTTTAGCTGAGGCTTTCCCCTGAGTATTTTCTGTGTTTCATATGCATTGATTCTTCTTCTAGTTATATGTGTTCAGGTTGATCTTGCTCAAATATTTTAAGCTTCCACAAGTTTGATAGTAGAAGTAGATTATTTTATTTTGCTTTGGTGTATTTCATTATTGAGATAATCTACTGTAAGATTTTCTACAGAGATCTCAGAGGTAGATTTGTAGAGAATTGACAAGAAATTCTACATGGTATAAGAGCCATGTTTATCGGAGCTGTGAACAGTATATGGAGAAGAAAATTCGAAGTTTGAAGTTTGGGGTTGCAGGTGCAAATCGAATTCATTTACCAGCGAACTTATTTATTAGCTCCTGTAATCATTTTACAGCCTTTCTATCGCGCAACAAATTCGTACAGGTCTCCAAGAAAGCAGTAAACATAGAATGGCCCATCTCTTCAGTGAGCTTATCCTGACTTCTTAAGGTAGAGGCCTTAGCAAAGGTTTTCTTTGCTTCCATAAATTTTCCCTTGCGCTCTCCAGATCAAACCCAACCTCATTCTCTGGAGCTTTGCAGACCCATTCACATTCTTCAGGGTTCCTTCCCTTATCTTTGCCAATCGTCATTCCACTTCACAACAAAATATTCACATAAGGATCCTCTTCGCTAGGCTCATCCCTCATCATCTGCAATTTCTGAGTCGGTTGCTAAGGCTATGCCCCCTTTTCATTTATCTTAGCTAGTAATACAGGGCAGTCTTTCATCGCGTGGTCAAACTAAGTACATTATTGGCATGATAGGCACGTTGGGTTCATACATTCTCGTGCGTAGTGTCCTGGTCCCCCACAGTTGTAGCAAATAAGCTATACTCGACCTATACCAGGTCCTCCTCCACCTCGGCCTTGTCCACGCCCCTGATATCCTCCTCGTGCTCCCCTGCGCCTTGATCTGGAGGACGAGTTTCTGATTGTACTCTATATGCAGGCATTTTATCCATCACTAGCTCGTAGCTACGGAAATTACACTCATCATGACCCACTGAATTACAGAAGTTGCAGAAGAGTTGTTGCGCCATATGTACAAATTTATGTAGTAAGTGACAATTGTTTGTTGCATGTTTTCCATCTATGTGATAGATAGCACACCACAACGCAGTTCCTGTACTTGGCCCTGCTTGAGCTTCTGACCTTAGAGGCATCGACCCTCCTACTGCAACATAATTTTTGAAGAATAGGCAGTGATCTTTGTCATGCCCATGACTTTTGCATTTCAGGCAGAAAACTTCTTCTCTTACCACTGGCCGAATGGCTCTTTCTTTCTTCAGACTTTGAAATTCTAGACAAAAGTTCTGCAACTGCGTGTGAATATTCTAAACTCCCCAATTAGTATCTTGCATTGGTGTCTCATGCAATCTCATCATGATCTCTAGGGCTTTTGCCTGAGTCCCAATCTTTTGCTGTGATAAAGCAACCCTTAGATGAAGAAAGAGCGAAGCCACAAACCATTCACGGTGCTGCCCATCCATAAAGATTTATGTTATCTTTGCGGATCGTGCACTTCAATCTCTAATCCAGGTCCCAGGGTGTCTCGCCAAGCTTCACCATGATCTCCTTGAATCCCACGATTGTTTCCACTTCAAACTTGGGCCTACTGAATTCCTTATTCAATGCAGTCTGAATATCTGTCAACGCAGCTATCAAGTTATCAATGTAGTACTTAATGTACCACATTAGCGCGCACTCTTGTAAAGTAGTAACCAATGTTTCTTTCTTCATCTGATCATCTGTAATACCCTGATCTTCCCATACATCCTTTTCGATGAACCAAAAATGGTATAGATCCTCATTTCCCAACCCCTTGAAAACAGGCAACTTCACTACATTCACCATATTGAATGGAGGTGGAGGTGGTGGTGGTATGGGTAAAGGTGTAGGCTATGGAGGTGAAGATGGAGGTGCTGTGGGTGGGTGGGGTATTCATGGGAACCCTTGTCTTATCAACTTAACAACGCTCTGTGTTGAAGCCTGTACTTCTTCCTCATCGTCACTCAGAGGAGGTCTGATCAGTGGGCTTAATTCAGGGCCTGCTTTTCCTCTATCCCTGAATATATTTCCACTCCGTGTACCTCCAAACATCAAGGTAACTGCATAACCCTCTTTTCACACAAGATAATCTTAATCCAAGTACTTAAAGACCTTAAATACCTACCTCGCGGTCCCTTGAAGAAGCGTCTCTCTGCTTCGCTATAACTGACTGAAGTATTGACTGCAAACTTTGTAACAATCCTCCTATGATACAATAAAGTCAGTGATCGACACCGCGTGCGATTTTATCTTCAGAGGCTTCCAATATCCGCACTAATTATGGGGTCCATGCTATCACACCATCAAGCCCCCACCTTCCTTGGTCATCTGCCAATTTAGTGATACACTCGTATAATTCAACCGGGAAGGAACAAAAGAATATTTCATGTATCTTTGTGTACAGATATCTGTCCAACCACTATTCTTTCACAAATCGCGGATTTTTGTTTTCTTGCATCGCGAATTCATGGATCTTTCTATCTAACCAGTCTTTGATTTCCTTCTTACTTGGATTCTAGCGATGCAACATCACACATCTCTTTATGCAGATCTCGGTCCCGTCAATGAAACCATTTGTTGGCTTAGTGGGCCCTGACCCAGGTTCAACATTAGGTTTAGCCAAACAAATCCCTACACTACTAGCCCTTTCGATATCAATCCGCGGAGCGCGGACTGAATTCTCACCCAAAGCAGTATGGGGGGGTATTGGAACCAAGTTTCCACACCCATAGATGGTAGTGATGTCATTTTATGCCCTACTTATGTCTTCGTGTAGATCAATAAGACTTTAGGATTGTCTTTGGCAGACCTTAAATAGGTGAATCAACCACTTACATGCCTTTGTAATTAATCTTACTTCTGTATTTACCCAGATCATATTAAGTATCTGTAACTTTAACATGCATTAAGATTTTCTTCGCGTAAACAGATATTATCACTTGCGTTCATATAAAAAGGTACAACATGCATATTCACGCATCACTACAGTATTAAATCATACACCCAATACACGTCATAATATAATTACATTCATTCATCACAAAAGAGATCAAACACAGATATTTCTAGAGTAATCTTCTTTATTAATGCTTCAAATCCTCTTACAGACTCTAACTACCCTATGAACTTAGTTGTAGGGGTCCACGCACTTAGTTGCAGACTTCTACCATAGGCCTTTGTGCACACAGCTGCAGAGCCTCTCTTCTACTCTAAGACTCTTCGTTCTTTCTGCTAATGACCCATTACATTTATCATCATCAACCAAAAACTTGTCTTAGACTCTTCTAAGGCTCTCCTTTTTATACAATCCTATGGTTCGCGGACCATGGGTAGATCTTCTAAAGATGACACAAATTCCATAAACATAAGGGTAAAAATCCTTTATGACACTTTACATCTACGTGCTCCGCGACCATAAATTGCGAAGACTTTACACTTTACATACAAAACTTGGGATTTTAAGCCCAAAATTGACCCTAGGGGACTCTATCCCAACATACATGTGGTGCATGCACTCAGATATTTGCATAAGGCTATTGCCCAATTCCTTGGTGTGAATTTCCAAAAAATTAGGGGCATCCCAAGGGAACAACACAAGTAAATATGAGCTTGGGAAGGCTTGAAATTGGCTAAGTTTTGGGCCAAGTTTAGTTAGTCAGGCATAGGGATAAACTATACAGTTGCAGGGTGTTCTCAGGCTTGAGCAAGCATTGTATTTATTTTCTATTATCTGATTGTTGCAATATATATAGCAAAGGGGTTTTGAGCAGTTGCTTTACCCTAGATAAATCTTTGTGCATGTGTGATGTTTCCTCTTGCATGTTTATGATTCTTGTTTCATTTGGTGAATTAACTTCCACAAATTAGTAGAGTAGCTTCAAGTCTTATGGTTTAGTAAATTTCATGAGTAGTATTAAATCTACACATAATTTCTACATGGTATCAGAGTTGGAATCACAGTAGAGTAGATATTTTTAAGTTTTCATTACAGGAGGTTCGAGGTTGCATATCAGGTTGTAGTTTTTCTTCAGGACTAAGAATATGGCTTTCAATGGACTAAGGCTCGAGTATGCCCTTAACAGAATCTAAAATTATGTTTCATGGAAGGACCTCATGGAGGCAGTACTAGAGGATAATGGGTCGAAGGAATTCATTGATAATGATATTCTGAAACTAGCAGCAGCGGATGCTTAGAATTTAGCATATTGGAAGAAGTGCGTTGTCAAGGAGAGATGGATCATATTAGAGGGAGTACGAGACGATATTGTCTCCAATATCCATGGGAAAGAGACTTTGTATGTAATGTGGCAAGTGTTGATAAATTTTTTCTAGAATAGTAGTGACCATAGGAAATCAGCACTCAAGGACAATCTACGAAATATCAAGATGCAGAGGAATGAGACCATTCCACTATACCTGAGCAAGTTCACACAATGTCGTGATGAACTTGGTCAAGTTGGTATTACTATAGCAACGAATGATTTGGTGAGCATAGTCCTTCTAAGCCTTCCCAAGAGCTGGCACAACTACCAATATTTGGTGAACGAGAGGGAGAAGCTACCAAATTGGGAATGCCTTTGGTTCGATTTGGTACAAGAGGAGATAAGACGGAACACCTTAAACGACACATCATCCAAGGGCGAAGATGAGGAAAATTGTGCCTTGGATGGAAATTCAAAGAAAGGGAAAGGGAAGAAATCCCAATCCAAAGTAGAATCTACTCAAGGGGGCAAGAAGAAATACTTGTCCAAAATCAAGTGATTTCACTATCATGAATTCAGGCACTATGAAACAAAGTGTCCATGTAAGAAGGAAATAAAGAAGAATGCAAGAGGAGGGTGAAGCCTTAGCCTCATAGTTTGAACTTAATTTTACTCTCATTGCATTGATGGCAAGCACATTTATGTATGGTGTGTGGTATTTGGATAGTGGTGCCTCATCCCACATGAATGGCAACCAAGAATGTTTCAGTGACTTGGAGGATAAGGTTTGTTGCACTAAAAATTGTCACCTTGACATTTTGCAATCTGTGTGAGTCCATTATCACTCATACTTTCCTCCTTTGTAAGTCTTAAGCTTCAGTTCCTCATATCAAGCCTTGAAAATAAGAGAAAGTCCTCAAATGTCTCTAAAACTCTGGTTCCGCACCTATTCTTTGCATTACCTGCGGTCCCGCATCTAATGGTCATGTCCCCTACGCACCTGACCGCTCTGTTTATGTGTTATGTGTGCGGACCCCTGTAAAAGTTAAAAGGCATGAGTATATTCTAAAAAACTCACCTCCAGTCATTTATAGAAGCTTCTAGAAGGAATCTTGAGGTGGCAAGTTCGCTCTCTTAAGGTTCATGCATCCCATACCTTAAGGAGCTAACCCCTTGATGTGAGGAGCTTATCCCTTTGAAGGAGGATTGTATCCCTTCATAGGTGGACCTATAACCTCCTCCTCTCCACTATAAAATGAAGCATTGGGCTGGTTACTAAGGAGTTTAGAAGCTTAATATTTTTGAGGTGAAATGTTATTGGAACTTAGTCTTCTTAGTTGAGCTTTTTATGAGGAGAGATTACATACCTCTAAGATCTCATTTGGAGGAGTGCAAGGCTTGTCAAAGTAAAGGAAATTTATGTTTCGGACCCCAGGAATATTTTGTTCAACATCAAGGCTGAAAAGGTTGTAAGGTTATTCTACTTCAAAGTTAATACAAATAAGTTTGTTTTTCTCAATAAGCTATTGATTTATGGTTTATTTTATGGATTCCTTGATCACCATAATAGACATGATTTATGATATTGGCTATGAAGGTGCTATTTGATGTTTGGTTTTTTGTGATTGCAGGTTCTCAAAGGAAACTCTTTCGAACGATTCAAGGATGGCTACTACGAAAAGCGTTGGATCTAAGGTAGGGTCTTAACACCTCTATAGTTTTTTATTTGTAAATCGCATATGCCTAGAGAAAGATAGATTTATTTGTCTGGTTGTTGCTAAACTATCTTCTGGTACTAGGGAGATCGGCCTTGTCCGCAAGATCAATTTATCCAACCAACAAATTGGAAACTCCGCTGGGGATCTGATTTTGGTTTTTGGTTTTCCTTCGTCTTTGACTTGAGAAACTTGTTTTCGTTTCTAGTTTTTGATTGATGTATGTTGTCTTGGGTAGTTTTTATAATTTGGATTATTTTTTGTTTTTTCGAAGTTTTCAGGGGACCACACTTTCTCTTTACAGTCAGTGCGGGCATGTCCGCACTTTTCTTTTAGTAAACAGAGCGGGACCGCACCTAGTTCTTCTGGAAGCCTGCGGACCCTGCAAATTTTTTTGGAAAACCTAAAAAAATTTCTTCCAGTTAAGTTTAGGTTTCATTTAAGGTTTTTAGTGTCTACCCAGATCTGCATTCTATTTGTCAAAAATCTCTTGTGAGTGAGTTCTGATGGTATTTTTGTTTTAGATGGTTTTCTAGAAGTTTTGCATGCCTAGAGTGGTTTTCACATGGTCTCTGTAGTGGCTTAAAGATCATAAGCTTGAGAAACCTTAGATTACCCTTGTGTCTTTTCATCTTCTTGATGAGTCTGACATAGTTGTGAAATTTGTCCTTTGGGAGAAATAGATTTAGTTTTCTTCTTGCAAATCTTTGAACAAGCTTTGTCATAAGTTTTGAATTTCATTTTTATAAAAGAAAACATATATGGATGTTTTTTGATTGATTTGTTATTCTGAATGAATGAATCCTTAGTTTATTGAATAACTAAGTAAAACATCCTCAAAAAGAATTGAAGCTTTTATTCAATTAGGTTTTTAAAAGTTTTTAGATCTCAAAATTAGTTTTTGTAGTTTTGAGTGTATTTCTAGAACTTGTAGATCTCTTTTGAAGCAAATTGTTTTTTGTAGTTTCGAGTTTTGAAAAGGGAAAGGGATTTATTCTGAGCCTTAATTAGTAGTCTCGTTTTGAGTTCTTATTGAAAAGACAAAAAAAAAAAATTCTTTTTATTTCCATGTTGAAAGAAAGAATTGTTTCTTAAATAATTGCATTCTCGAACTCTTTCTTTTAGCTAGAATTTCATTGAAAGAAAAACGAATTGCTTATCATTTTAGGTGC
>APFE031401167.1:0-11577 GCA_000404065.3 Pinus taeda
GCTGGCAAGCCTACGCCTAGGAGGCACTGCCTTGGTTTGGTGGGAAGGCAGAACCCAAGCTGATATGAAGAAGCATGGTAAGACCATCTCTGTCTGGAGTGACTTTGTTTCTACCATTAAGAAACAGTTCTATCCATTGGCCTACATGCAACAAGCCATGATGAGTTGGAAAACTCTTCGGCAGTTGAAAGGGCAAAGTGTGCAAGGGTACACTTAAGAATTCAGAAAGAGACCATTGATGTTGGGTATCTCACTAGACTCACCAGAGACTCTTTTGAAGTACATTGGTGGTCTACACAGCTACATGAGGCATACCATCCTCATGTTTAACCCCACTAGTATAGGTGAGGTATCTGTACAAGCTACTCATCTAGAGGCTAGAGGGAAGAATGGAAATCCGGAAGTTGGGGGATCATCCCAACCCACTGTAAGAAATAGCAAGGAGAAAAGAAAGTAGAAGTGGAAAGAAAGGAAGGCAAACATTGCACAGAAAAGCAAAGCTTTATGCACTCACTATGAAAAGGAGGGGCATGATGAAGAGCACTGTTGGATTTTGCATCTAGAGCTGAGACCTAACAATTCTGAGGGCAAGAAGAAGAAAACTGTTGCAGTTATTTAGAAAGATTTGGGGTCTAATCGTTGCAACCACAAGTATAAAAGGAACCTAAAGGTTGTTTGCTTTAGAGAATGCTGAAATCAAGAAGCAGGTGCAGGAGTTGCTCGAGAAGGGCTTCATCAAGCCTAGCACATCACCATGTGGGTCACCAATCGTTTTGGTGAGAAAGAAAGATGGCTCATGGAGAATGTGCATTGATTACCAAGCACTAAATAAGATAAAAATTAAAAATCGTTATCCCCTTCCTCGCATAGATGATCTTTTAGATCAATTGAGGGAAGCTGTTTATTTCACCAAGCTAGATTTGCATAGTAAATACCATTAGTTCAGAGTTGCAGAGCAAGATGCATGGAAGACTACTTTCAAAACAAAGTAGGGATTGTATGAGTGGCTGGTTATGCCTTTTGGCTTAACCAATGCTCCTGCAACTTTCATGAGATTAATGAATGATGTACTCAGGCCTTTTCTTGATGATTTTGTTATTGTGTATCTGGATGACATTCTGATTTTTAGTAAAACGTGGGAATAACACTTAGGGCATGTTAAGCAGACATTAGATGTTTTGAAAAGAGAAAAAATTTATGTTAAACTCTCAAAATGTGAATTCGGCAAAACATCTCTAAATTTTTTGGGTCATATAGTAGGGGGTGGTGAATTGAAATTAGATCCCTCTAAAGTGGCAGTCATTGTAAACTGGCATAAACCCAAGTCTGCTACAGAAGTGAGAAGCTTCTTAGGAGTATCACAATATTGGAGGAAGTTCATTCTAACTTTTCCTCAATTGCAACTCCCTTACATGCTTTAACAGGATTGAATAAGGTGTTTCAGTGGGAAGGCAAACATCAGAAAGCCTTCAACAACTTGAAAGAAAAAATTAGTACAACATCTATACTAGCATTGCCAAATCTACAAAGACCATTTGAGATCCAAACTGATGCCAGTGACTATGCCATGGGAGCAGTGTTGACATAGCATGGTAAACCCATATGTTATCATCCTGAGACTTTTAATTATACAGTAGTTAACTATCCTACATATGATAAAGAATTGTATGCATTAGTTTAGAGTATGAAAAAGTGTAAACA
This sequence comes from Pinus taeda, assembly GCA_000404065.3. NCBI lineage: Eukaryota > Viridiplantae > Streptophyta > Pinopsida > Pinales > Pinaceae > Pinus > Pinus taeda. The sequence goes on from APFE031401167.1 coordinate 1,702, forward strand.
TTACTTAATGGGAAAAGAGACAGTAATACATACTGATCATCAACCACTTCAATATCTACACTCCCAAACTAAGTTGCAGCAATCAAGGCATTACAGATGGATGGGTTTTCTACAACATTTTCATTTAGTCATCAGATATAAAAAGGGCATGCACAACAAAGTTACAAACATGTTATCTAGACCCATTATAAAAGCATCTACCATACTTAAGCATAACTTTGTGCTACATGAAAGCTACATAGAACAATATGCTCAGGATATGGATTTTAAAGATGTACATGCAAATTTGAGTCAAGGCAAAAGAATAGAAGAATTGAACTATCATATGAAGGACCGACTCTTATATCATTGTGGGAAACTCTACATTCCACAAACTGAGAGAGTAAAGATAATTAGGGAAGCACACACTTCTCTAATATCAGGTCACTTTGAGGTAAGTAAAATGGTTGCGCAGCTGCAAAGGTTCTACTATTGGCCAAGAATGAATGAGACAGTTTCTAGATATGTAAAAGGATTTGCTATGTGTGCTAAAAGCAAGACCAACAATAGAAAACTAGGCTTGTACACTCCATTGCCAGTTCTTTCTCACCCTTGGGAAATTGTTTCCATGGATTTTGTTGGAGGACCGCCTAAATCTAGGAAAGGTCATGATTATCTATATGTTGTTGTGGATAGGTCCAACAAAATGTGTATTTTGATACCTTGTAGTAAACATATTACAGCTGAACAAACTGCAAAATTGTTCTTTGAACATGTATGGGTTCATTTTGGATTGCCCACTTCCATTATATCTGATCGAGACACCCGATTTGTGGGGAAGTTTTGGTCAAATTTGTGGGAACTGATGGACACCAAATTAAGGAAGAGCACAACTTTTCATCCACAAATAGATGGCGAGACAGAAGTAGTAAACAAGACAGTGATCCAGTTACAGAGAGGGTATTGCAGCAAACATCCTAAGCTTTGGGATGAACACTTGTGTTATGTGCAGCGTGCTTACAAGAGAGCCAAACACTCTTCTACACAGAGATATCCTTTTGAGACTTATTTTGGTTTCACACCAAGGTCCCCTTTGGATTTTGTCTTTCGTAAAGATACCATGGTTGATGGAGACAGTGATGTGGACAAGGCAGCTAGGTTCATTGAACAAATCTAGGAGATCCACCAGGCAGTACAAGAACAATCGGAAAAGAGCTAGGCCAAGTACAAGGCTAGGCATGATAAGCATTATATGGAGCATAGTTTTCAAGTTGGAGACCAAGTCTGGTTGTATATCAATGAGGACAGGATGCAAGGTGAAGGTAAAAAGCTAAAGCCTATCAAGTATGGACCTTTTAGGATACTTGAGAAAATTGGTGAAAATGCTTTTCGCCTTGATCTACTAGCATACATGCACATCTACTCAGTCATAAATGCCGATTGCTTGAGATTATTTGTACCTTCGATGGTTGAGGATCTTGAAGAGCAAAGTCAATTGCCTTCTATTGATGACCTGCTACCTGAGTATCTTAATGAGTTGCAGGAAGATACAGTGTTGGACAAGAAGGTGAGGACAACGCGCAAGGGAGATATTAAGTACCTCAGGATTGGGTTCAAAGGTTCAAAGCCAAGTAGTGCAAAGTGGATTGAAATTGGACAAGTGAGAAACCAGTATCCTCCCTTAGTCGATGCTTGAAAACCTACTTTTAGTGGTCCAAAAGCTTTTTCAGTGGGAAGGTCGTGATCCGAATTGGATCCATAAAAGACTGTCAAGAACCATGACTGTATCAGGTCAGAGCAAATCTCTAAGGAAATCCAAAACAGCGATCAAAAACACCCTGAACCAGTGGCAATGGCAGCCAGAGTAGAAGGACGAGGACCTCGGTCAAAGTGCGCTGACCGAGGCCCATGGAGACTGCACGGGAAGCAAAATTAGCCCTTGGGAGCCCCAAATCTGGAAACAGAGGTGGATTTTGATGCACGATTAGTGCTTCAAAATCACACATCGCTGGGTAAACAGGGCCGAAATGGGGGGAAGCCCAAGCACTTAGACACATGGCGAATCAGAGACCCGCGCTCTGGAAACCGGCCGTATTGATCAAGGCACCCTCAAATGGTAAGTGGTTTTGGAGAAAGTGGAGTGATCCCACTCAATGATTGACGCGTGGTGGCAGAGGTGAGAGAAAATCATCATTCATCACGTGTTATCGGTCGAGCAGGTCAACCGCGCAGGACGTGCATACAACGTTGGATTTGGGGAATCCAGATCGGACGACTGAGATTGCGCCCGATGGAGGTAGCAGAATCGATGAAGGATTGAGCTGCGTTTGTAAATATTTGACGTCTGTTTGACTGCCACGATGGAAGAAAGACTTCATCCACGATGAAACTGAAGAAATGAACCAACGAAGCAGGCTGGCGCTATTTAGAGGAGTACACGTGGCCACTTCTCGAGCATTCATGTTGACACCGAATAGGGAACTTCAAGTGCAGCTACAGAAGGTGAATCGACAGAGGCGAAAGAGGAACCGAACGGGCATGAGTTCGAATGGCTAAAAGCCATGAACAATGAAACAAAATACAGAGTTGAACACTGAAAGACAGAAACCAGAGAAGACGGCAGTAAAGCAACAGCAGGAAGAGACAGAGGACCGAGCTGACCAGCAGCAGCGTCGAGCACCAGAGCTTGAGAGATTCAAGCCATCGCATAGAGGAACTTGTCTGGGCTAAGCACCACGTTGGGCTCTTGCCACTGTAGACCAGAAGGTTATAGAGCTAGTAGGAAGAAGAAGAGTCTGTGTACTCCAGTGGCTTGGGGAATCCAAGAACCACTCTGCCAAGAAAAACCTACTTCAGGAGAACTCACATTGAGTCCCTGTATTGTAATTCTCTTCTTAAGGGTGCAATAAAACAAGGCCACCAATGAAAGGTGGACTGGAGATGTAGCCCAGGAGAACAGGGTGAACTCCTTATTAAAATTATTGTGTCTTTGTGTTTTCTTACTGTATTTCTTTGTGTCTTTCTATTTTAAATGTCTGTGTATTGGCAATCTGATCAATCCGTTGTTTCAATAACACAGAACACACACCAGCACATGAGTCTTTAATACCTTTCTTTTATAAATCTTTAACTAATGTCAATCATAGGGTGCATATTAGATCACTGGAGGGAATCAATTAACTCAGCTGCACATGAAAGAGGTTGTTCAACTGCTTGAAGGAAATGTGCATTTCTGGTTGGGAGCTGGGCTAACTGCCCAGGAGATTTGCGCAATTTCTGGGTAGAGAAGCTGACTATTGCCCAGATTTGTGCAAATTCTGGCATGAGCAGCCCTGTTGTGGAAATTTGTGCAATTCCAGTTGGGAGTGTTGATTGGCAGGATTACACAATCCTAGATCCCAGCAGGCTGTCAGACAAGATTGTGAAATTTCTAGAGGGAAGGTTGGTTGCGCTCCAGAAATGCGCAATTTTCTAGGGGAAGCTACTTAGCATGCAACTGGACCAAGTCTGAGTGAACAGCCTGTGAGGGGAATGCATCAATCTGTGATCAATAGGCTGCCTTTGTGCAAGAAAAACACTAAAGCTGGTGAACTTGACAAAGCAAGGAAAGTTGCTGTGAAGGTTGGAAGGGAGGCTCAAAAATGAAGCTAAGGAAAAATTTTATAGGGTGGTTGTAGCTGCTATAACACTTGGCGACACACTGGTAGAACTCAAGCTCTCTGAATGGACCTTTTTCGTGAAAATCAAGTCTAACACCTTCAGAAGTATTGTTCAGTTCTCAGCTCCTCTTGCTTTCCACACTAGCTTGATTGTAAGATGTAGCATCTTCCAAGCTCTTGGTTGATTGACACACATTCCAAGCCAAGGCAATACATTTGTTTCAATTAGGGTTGAGGGGCATACTGATGCACAAGCAGTATAGTCGTCAGAGTCTTAGTTTCATATTTGTTGTTTCTCCACTGCCAGCAAGCCTGGATAATACCCCGACAGAGTCACATAGGAACACAAGCATGGTTCCGCTGCCAGCGAACCTGGTCAGTACCCTGGCAGAGTTACTTACATCACCTCCCTGCACAGGAAGCATTTCTCTTCTTTCTCCATACTCATTTTGAATTTTGAATTTTTTTCACTTTCATTTTTTCATTTTTTAACTGTGCATAGCTCTTATTCATTTCATAGGCGGAAGAGGGATATCTACTTATTGAGAGCATAAGAGGTTTTTCCTAAAGAGAATTAGCTTATTATACCTTTGACGTGCCTATTAATGTTTTCCCCCTCAGCTTACTCTACTTGATTGAGATGACAAGGGTTAACCCAAAAAAAACCGACTAGAGTAGGTGACACTAGTTATCACGCAAGCATTGTATTTTCACCAAGGTTCACTTTGAACAGTACGTATTTTCCATCGACATATCATTGACCGAAAGTAACAAGTTCTTCATACAGAGGTAGGATGACAGATAACCAAGCAATGATAGCAACACAAGGCCTCTTTTGTTAGGGTCCCACCCTAACCCCCTTATCTATGTAATGGGACCACATCATAGTCAAGAGTCGATAAAGCCAATATTAATAATTGTAAGTGGTTAATCCACAATTAATAAAGGAACCACAGTTAGTTGCAAATGGGTCGTAGTATTAGATAGATGGTATTAGTAATACGCGGTATTGGCCCGTGGTATTACACGTAGGAGTCATATATAAAGGATAGAAACTCCCTGCGAGGAGCATCGTGTCTTATTTTGTAATCGAGCTCTGCTCTATTGGAGGTTGCCCCCTCAAAGAGGCAAGTGAACATTACTCTCTGAATAATAAACTCATTGCTATTCTGTGTTCTGGGTATCTTTTCTCTGCATATTTTGTATTCTGGGTCTCTTTTCTTCGCATATTCTGTATTTGGGTATCATTCGCAGGTTAAGAGAATAACAAGTGGTATCAGAGCACTTTCCAGGGCTAGTGGGATCTCCATTTAGTAGCAAATATTTTTTTTTGGCTCGAGACGTGTTCCAGCATCTTTAAACCACGGGATCTGTCGTTGAGTGCATAAATCTGCGGATTTGGGGAGGCATGCACGCAGGAAATACAATAGGTGGTCACGTCTGTTGGACTCCCTTGTAACCCCTGTGGGTACCCCTTCGAGTAGTAGCGCATTAGATAGAACCGCTCACGAATTGTCTTCCGCGTACCCTCTGGGTATATCGGAAGCCCCATAGGCTCCCTGAAAACCTCGCCATAGATAAACCAGCGACCGTCTTGCGGCTACTACATACACGAGAACAGCACTCGGAGAGATTACTCGCCCGTACGATAGGGTAGTCGAGTGGTACGGCTAAGGGTACGGTCGACCCTCCTCAATTAGAGCCCTGAAACATTGGGCCGAGTACTACTGCCAAATCCTTATGTATATTGCAATCTGTAGCACCTGACACTCCTCAAGACCCTAGTTCCTTTTTTTAATCATCATCTCTTCCAGATCTGCTTGAGTAAAGGAGTGTAGCAGCAGCAGACATCGGTCCCAACCAGCCAGTTCCGATCTATTAGATTCATTAGATCTGCAGAAGCAGTCAGTTCAGCCGTCCAGCACTACCCAAGCCGCCATTCAGATCTCTCAGATCCACCAAACTAGAAGCGTTGTGAAGGGTTCCTATACTAGGGTATAATTGTCGCAAGACTTTTGGCCGCATTGACATTTTGAGGATTTGGCGACTGCAGTATTGATCAAGAAGGAGTAAAACTCCGTTAGGAGTAAAATATATATATATAATATATATATAAATAAAATAATATAATAGATATATAAATATATATATATATATATAATAGATAGATCATTGAGATCTTCCGGGACGCTTATTGGTGATATAGCCCATTAAAATCAGGACGACGAGCTGAGCATGGTGGTAGCATTCAATTAATTGGGATTTTTTTTTTTGGCGGTCCCAATTTTTCATCAGGTCGGTGTAGGGTAGCAACTAGAGCTCAAGCGATGGCCAATGAAAGGATGGACAAACTGGAAGAAACTGTGAACCAAATCCAAACTCATCTTAGCAGACTAGATCTGGATAGCATGAACACAACGCTTAAAGAAGTAAGTATCCAGCTAGAGAAATTGCAGGGAAAAGGCAAGAAGGATTTTATGTCAAACGGCAAGGAGCAAGCCCACGAGGAGGGGTATAATGGCAATGAAGGCATTTACAGTGCATCTAGCCACTATCCTCACATCTGGCACACCCATCCACCACCCAGTCAGCGACCTCCTAAGTTGGATATGCATAAATTTGACGGTTCTCACGCATCCGCATGGCTAGCACAAATGGACCAGTATTTCAAATTGAATCATATCCTAGATGATGTGACTAAGCTTATGTTGGGGAGCATGTACTTCGACAATGAACGGTGGCAATGGTGGGAATGGCATCAGCGTTGCAATGGATATTTTAGATCTTCGACCCAATTTACCAAAGCTCTTCGAGATTGCTTTGAACAAGAAGACTCTTATTTGGGTCGTCTCACTAAGCTAAGACAGACTGGTACAGTAGAGGAATATATTAATTCTTTTGAAAGCTTAGCTTTCTGCACTAAGGGTCTCACAGATGAGTTCTACACAGAATGTTTTATCAGCGGTCTTAAAGAAGCCATCAGAGCTCAAGCTCTACTTCACCACCCTCCCACGTGGTCGGAGCCTTGCCAAGTAGCTCGTAAGGTGGAAAGTGCATTAGCAGCTCAATACAGTTGCCCAAATTTCTCCACTAAAGGTCATCTCCCACAGGCGCAGAACACGACTCAAACACTTAAGGTCCAAAAGGTGTCCACTGCAGAAATGGCCGAAAGAAGGAAGCAAGGACTATGTTACTACTGTGATGAAAAATACTCCCCAGGTCATAAATGTAAGGAGCCCAAATTCTTTCAAATAGATGCCACTGACTACAACTCAACAGAGGAAGATCCTCCACTTGGGGAACATGAGCCGCTAGAGGACAATAACCAACAGGACAATGTCTCTTATGAACCAGTTATTTCGTTGCATGCCTTGGCAGGGATTTCTTCCCCTCAAACGCTCAAAATCAGAGGGTTTATTAAACATCGCCCAGTAGTAGTGTTGATTGATAGTGGAAGTACACATAATTTCATCCATCAAAAAGTCGCAGAAACAGTGCATTGCTTTGTACGAGCAGTTTCTAACTTCCAAGTTCAAATTGCAGATGGAGGCACAATGAAATGTGAAGTCCGTTGTGAAAAAAATGTCAAACTTCAAATGGGGGATTATCAGTTGAAAACCCACATGTTTGCCATAAACATGGGGGGTTGTGACATTGTCCTCGGAGCTGACTGGCTCCGCACTCTTGGGCCCATCACAATGGATTTCCAGGAGTTGTATATGAGTTTTAAGCAGAACGACCACACACATACCCTTCGAGGACTCCAGGCGGGAGCCCCCTCTATCATAAGCTCGCATAGGATGGAAAAATTGCTAAAAAAGGGCCATCATGGAGTTATAGCTCAATTTAATGCCATCCAGGTAGTCGAAACCAGGTCTCTGCCGATTCATCCTGAGATGCAACAGATTTTAAATAACCATCTGCCGGTCTTTGACAAGCCTCATGCGCTTCCACTCTCGAGAGGGGAACATGATCATAGCATCACCTTGGTTCCTGGGGCCCAACCGCCAAATGTGCGCCCATACAGATATCCGTTCTCCTAAAAGAATGAAATAGAAAAAATAATCAAGGAACTTTTGGAAGCAGGTGTCATACGTCCCAGCATTAGTCCTTATCACCAATGGTCATGGTACTCAAGAAAGATGGGGAATGGCGGATGTGTCCAGACTTCAGGGCCCTCAATAAGTTGACAGTCAAAGATAAATTTCCCATCCCGGTGGTTGATGATTTGCTGGATGAACTCAATGGGGCTCAATTTTTCACGAAGTTGGATCTTCGCTCAGGTTACCACCAGATTCGTATGAAGGAAGTCGACATCCCCAAGACTGCTTTCAGAACTCATGAAGGCCAGTATGAATTCCTGGTCATGCCATTTGGTCTTTGTAATGCCCCCTCTACTTTTCAGAGCCTTATGAACCACATTCTCAAACCATATCTCAGGAAATTTGTCCTTGTCTTCTTCGATGACATCCTCATATATAGTTGCACTTGGGCCGCACATCTTCAGCATGTAGATCTACTCTTGCAACTGCTCCGCAAGCATAAATTATTTGTCAAGATGTCCAAGTGTTCGTTTGGCATGGCAAAGGTAGAGTATTTGGGCCACATTGTGGGGCGTGAGGGTGTCAAGGTGGACCCCAAAAAGATCCAAGCAATGCAGGAATGGCCTCAACCTAAGACCTTGAAGAGATTGCGAGGATTTTTGGGTCTCACAGGCTATTATCGTATTTGTCCGCAACTATGGTCGCATAGCGAAGCCCCTCACCCAACTCCTAAAGAAAAATTCATTCTTCTGGAATGAGGAAGCACAACAGGCCTTTACAGCTCTAAAAAATGCCATGTGTTCCACTCCAGTTTTAGCACTACCTGACTTCACCAAATCTTTTGTCATTGAATGTGATGCTTCGGGGACAGGTATTGGGGCGGTTTTAATGCAGGAAGGGCGACCGTTGGCCTTCACAAGCCAGCAACTAAGTGGGAAGAATCAGGGCTAATCTACATACGAGAAGGAAATTATGGCCATCTTACATGCAGTCGACACCTGGCGACCTTATTTATTGGGGCGACATTTCCAAATCCGCACAGATCATCACAGTCTTAAATATTTTTTTGAGCAACGCCTATCCTCCCCACAACAAAATAAATGGCTAGCCAAAATGCTGGGATATGATTATGAGATCATTTACAAGAAAGGGAAAGACAATAGTGTAGCGGATGCATTATCTCGCCAATTTGAGGAGGAAAGTACCCTGCTAGCTATTTCCCTCCCCATTCCAGAATGGATTGAAGAAGCTCGCGGAGAATGGTTTTCACACCCCGAGCTCTCCCAACTCATTTCTCAATTACAGGCAGATCCAAATTCCACCAAGGGCTACTCGTGGCAGGATGATATTCTTTGCTACAAGGACAGAGTCGTAATATCACCAACATCCACCTTCAAAAGTCGCAATTTGGCAGAGATGCACTCATCTCCCATTGCAGGACATTCGGGCTTTCAGAAGACATATGCTCGCACCAGAAGATCATTTTTCTGGACAGGAATGAAAAAGGACATCCTTACCTTCGTAACCGAATGCGAGGTCTGACAACGCCACAAAGGGGAAACAGTCAACACACCAGGCACATTACAACCATTGCCCATTCCGGCATCAATTTGGACGGAAGTTTCTATGGATTTCATTACAGGTCTTCCAAAGTCAGGGAACAAGTCAGTCATCATGGTGGTTGTGGACCGATCGTCGAAGTATGCTCATTTCTGCGCTCTTCCCCACCCGTTTACACCCACCTTGGTTGCTCAAACTTTCATGGATCAGATCTTCAAATTGCATGGCATGCCCATTTCTATTGTGTCCGACCGCGACCTGATCTTCACCAGTAATTTTTGGCAGGAACTCTTCAGAATAGAAGGCACTCAACTAAAACTCAGTACTTCCTACCATCCACAAACAAATGGTCAAATTGAAGCAGTCAACAAATGTCTAGAAACCTACCTTAGGTGTTTTACTTCAGAAAAACAACACCTTTGGGTATAGTGGCTACCTCTGGCAGAATGGTGGTATAACACCAACTATCATACCACCACCAAAATGACTCCATATGAAGCAGTATATGGTCAACTTCCGCCTTCACCTAATTCATATCTCAAGGGCTGCTCAAAAGTCCAAGCAGTGGATCAACTCCTACAACACCGCGCAACTATGCTCGCCCATCTTCGAGAGAATCTTCACCAAGCTCAGAA